>JAVQIZ010002082.1:0-15378 GCA_036023535.2 Galaxias brevipinnis
TCTGTTTTATTGCTGTTGAGTTTTAGAAAGTTACAGGACATCCAGGATTTTATATTTAGGAGGCAGTTGACAAGGGACTGGGGTGGGAGATGGCAGGGGGGTTTAGCACTGAGGTAGAGTTGAGTGTCATCAGCATAGCAGTGGAAGCTGAGACAGTGGTGGCGGATGATCTGACCAAGTGGGAGCATGTAGATGGTGAAAAGGAGAGGTCCAAGCACTGAACCTCGAGGTACGCCTTGTTTGATATGGGCTGTGGAGGAATTGGAGTTATTGATAGTGATGAACTGCTTTCTATCAGAGAGGTAGGACTGGAATCAGGTGTGCAGTACTGGTGAGTCCAAGATAATCCGAAAAGCGGTCTAGAAGGAGAGAATGGCAGACAGTGTCAAAGGCAGTAGAGATGTCCAATTTCTTCTGGTAAATTGGGCTACATTTTTTATCTTGCAATTTCATTTTCAAATTTGAATTAACATTTCAATACTGGCCAGTACTGCTGGGTATGACTTTGAAAATTACATGTCTAACATCTTTTTCTTTTTCATTTGAAATGTGGCATACATTGGCCGTACACCAACATAAAAACGAAAATACAACATATCTTTTGCATTTGGATTTTAATTATGACCCAGATGATGCGCACACAACGTGAAATCGAAATTGCAATCCCAGTATTGCTTTAGCATTTTCGAGTTTGACTTTTAATTTGAATTTTGGCCGCTATAGACTTCCATACTAGCTTACCTTAATTAACTCTGTTTAGAATCTGGTCCTATCCTTCTATTGACATGCTGTTCTTTTGTTATAGGCCTATTATAATTAGGACTGTTGTTGCTCTGCTCGTTCCCCCTGTTTCTGTTCGTTTATTTTTGTCATATTATCTATGCAGATGTTGTGAATCGTCTTTGGGTGTCAGAAAAGCGCTATATAATTAAAATACATTTTATTTCATTTTTTTATATTATTATTACAGTAGGCCTACTAGTCAAAAGTTTGGACACGCTTTCCCATTTAAGTGAATGAAGACTATATTAACCCATTAATTCAAAACGGCTTCATGTCATAGCAATAGAGAAACAGGTTAGTTCTGTAGGAATTGTTTTTCCTGGGTTTGAATTCCAAATATTTTACTTTACTCTATCTATATTTTATTTGATATTATTATTGAACAGAAGGAGCAAACGCAGAGTCTTAAAATTATCTTTTTAAAGTAAATACATTTTAATTTGTAGACAAACTGAATTTATTGTATCATGTTTCACTATTCCCATGATTTGGCCATTAAGCTCGATCACGGTGCCCACCAGAATACAAAGTTTAAAATCTCTAGCAAAAGGCAGCTCACGTGAAATATAAAATTAATAATAGCCTAACAATAATCAACATGAACAACATTCAAATGAAAAGTCAAACAATAATGCAATAATGGGATTGCAATTTAGATGTGCAAAGTTATGTGCACATGATATGGGTCATAATTAAAATCCAAATGTGCTTGTATCTTTATTTTCATGTTGGTGTATGGACAAAAAAATTTTGCAGTCCCATTGTTGCTTTATTTTTTCAGTTTTTAATAATGGCCGTTATACGCTTCCATATTCGGGGCAAAGACAATTCATAATCTACAAACAGGCAATAAATAGTCTGATCAACTGCTGCATTCAAAATTTCTTAATTCCCTAGCTGGATCCACGTTTATGTGTGACGTCATCCAAACTAGCTAAACTTGTTTACGGTCATAAAACAAAGACAACAAAACACAAGCAAGGTATAACAAGAATAAAATCAGTGCACAAAAAATGCGAATGTTTGCATAACATCAGCAACAGAGGAGTAGAACGTGCGTTCAGCAAGTTCAAACAAATAAAATAACCTCCGCTTCCATTTGCTTGCTTCGTAAAACACACTAATTCCTCCCAGTGTCACTGACTACATCTGCTGTTAATCCGGTTTGGCTTCGAGATAGGTGAGTTTCTCATAGAAGTGTAAAGTCCGTACAATAAAGACATTGCATTAACTGTTTTGAGCGAGTTCTTATCGTTGGGGTTAGTACACGCAAGAAAAGTAGATTGACAAGCAAATTCACCTAATTCAAGTCATTAAAAAATGCAGCTGTTGCACTGATTGAATTTAGACACGACAGTAAGGGATGTCATCTAAGTGGGAAGCCTAAACTCTCCGCCCTACACAAGTCGTTTGTTGGTTTAAACTTACCTTTTTACGCTTTGGTTGCCACAAATTGGATGAATTAATTCGGTATAGGAAGGGTTTCTGGATGTCAGTCACTTCTGCTGCATTGGTTATCTATATGGTTACTCAAATGGTTCTACCTGCAGGAGTTACGCCCCTCAAAACGCCTAAAACTGTAATCATTTCAGTACTTCCTGATAAAATGTATTTCGCGCCAGGTAATGCTGCTTTCAACCTTGGAATATTATAGATTATTTGCGACATGTGAACTCTGTAGGTCAAACTTGCTCATTCTTCAATTGAAAAGCTACCTGCTATAGTTTACCCACCTATATTTATTAATGGAAAAGTTGACCACACACAAACAACTTTGACAGTAGGGTTTGGAGAAAAGGCTTTGATGGAATAGTTTGGTATTTTGGATGGATGGATTACCTAATTTCTATGTCCCGCATCCTTCATATAATATTTAAATGAATGTATGGCTATTTTAGTGTAACTGGTTTCCCCATTTAGCTACATGTTCAATTTGCTTAGAAACATATGCATGTTAGCGTAGCTTGAGTAAAAAACGAAACAAAAAGTTTCCAAACATCTCCATGGCCTTCTATTAACAACAGTAGGTTTTCGGACCACCATCAGCAACCAAATGGTTATGTATGTAACCAGGTTCTTTGAGTAAAAGGAGGGTGATTCCTTCCAATAGGTAAGCCAAGTTATGGACGACCCTCTTTCTGAAACTCTACACTACAGCGCCTTGACATCAAAGCTAAACAGACGTTAAGCATCTTGTGGCACTTTGAGGTGCCAGATCCTTATAGCGCAGATGAACCTCCTAAGAAAGTTCACCAGCCATTCTTCAGCCTATGGGGCAAAAGTTGTGTCTCCTTTCTTTCACTCAAAGAACCTGGTTATATACATTACCTTGTAGTTCTTTTTTGTTCAATATGGTCAACTCTTTCGAGGTTCCTAACAGCGCCCCATGGACAATAGAGTACATAGCCCCAAGAAGAGCTGGCAAGCCTTTCTGGACTCAGTGTGCTATGCTACTGACTAGAGCGCGCTGCATGATGCCCCCCACCGATCTGGGGCTTTTGTTTGTCTGCTATTTAAATCCCCCACTCCTCCCTCGCCCACATTCCCTCAGTTCTCCAAGTGTATACCTGCCATGTATGCTATGATGCAATACCAAGGGGTGAGGGGGAGTGGAACTACAACTGAGACACAGGCCTACACCATGACATACATTGATGTCAGCGATATAACCCATGACCCTGATCATTAGACCAGTTTGGGATCCCACTAGACTCTTCCCATCAGTGAACTTACCATTAAGTTTCCACCGGGTGCTCCGGTTTCCTCCCACTTACAAAAAACATGGTTTAATACTATCAGTGCCCTGACTAAAGCACTGCCAATAGAACTGGAGTCAGTTAGTCTGTGTGTGTGCAAAAGTCTGGTGCAATATGGCTGCCGTGGTGTCATCCAGACTGATTGTTGGGTGTGATTGTCTGTCAATTTGTTGTGTGTATCTAATTGGTGACCAATTTGTATGGCGCTTTGAGTCCTGAGAAAAAGCGCTAAAAATAAATCCAATTAATTATTATTAAGAACTCATAATATTAAAATGGGATTCTTGCACATAGAAAAAGAGTTGCATGAAAGAAAAACATTTTGGGGATATATTAATATAACATTTGTGAGACCACATTTCTGTCTGTGCAACCAACATTTTAAGTAGAAAAAATGCCAGCCTAAGAGCCGTTTCAGTCTTTAGTGGGAATACACGTCAATTGCCCCTAAAACCCCCAGGTTAGTTGTGGAGTGTATATATTGTTAGTTTCTGACCCATCGATTTGTTAAACCATTTTGAACCAACTCCCTCTGTTTTAAATTAAGCTTTATTTATTCTTTTATAAATCCCTAAACAGGGACAATCATAGCGTAAACGGGGGACAATAGAAAGAATAACACAGCAATGGAGCAACAGGAAATGAGACTAGAATCATTACATTAAAGGCACCCAGACCAAGGTGTCCGTTGTAGTGGGTACTTACGGCCCCATCACCCTTTTTACAGCAGATCATATTTAACTTTAGTCTCGTCTTTCAGTTGAATAATTGAAATAACAGCTGTAGATTAAAATGTAGGCTAAATCACAAACAGAGCTCCCTTACTATGTGGCAATTAATCTATAAGGTACCTAATAAATAATAATGCTAAAAGCTCACTAGTCAATGGTAATATTAACAAGGACAAAAACGGACAATTTGATGCCTCCTCCTCTTGCATGTGGTATATAAAAAGCAGCTAATATAACAGTGTTGACATTGCATACCTTTAGTGGTAATGGGATTAAATGACAAGAAGAGGGAGAATAGTTATTTTAAATTGGAAGATTGGCTTTGAGCTGTAACAGTAAGTACAAACATTGTTTTGTTATTTGCTTCTACTTTTTTTCTTTGACTTCCATTTGTTCAATAAGATGCCTATCCTGCAGAATCCCAATCACTGAATTCTTAATTTATTCATTCTTTTTCTCCTTTTGTTTCAGCAGCTTGTTGATCTCTCTTTTTGCCATGCCAGCATACTTGCTGATGACGCCATGCTGGTTGAGGCCAGGGAGGAGGAGCAGGAAAATAACTGGAGGAAGCAGAAAAGTGTAAAACATAATTACATATTCAATCCAAAATGAAGCAAGGCAGTGTTAAAAACTGAGAAATGTGTATTTAGTTTGTTCGGGCATTGTTGTTGAATCATGACTAGATCTTAGACACCATGTTCCACTGAACATTCTGTTTGCACTCCGCTATGTCAATCGATTAAAACATTTTTTTTTTCATCACTTCTAACATTACAAGTTTAGCCGTCCGTCAAGCCGATTATAATAAAGTGAGTGAGGGAGTAAAATTACTGCTGACTGAAACAGACTAGCTTGGCTATTTCTTCTACAGCGTGGTGAAAATGTCTATGAATACACATGAATGTACATTTATGACTAAATAAAAAAGCACTCGCCTCACACACACACCCCTCCCCGGCACTCATGAAAGCTAAGGCTACTTGACACTTGTTTAGAACACATAAGATCTAACTGCACTGCGCCGCTCAATCGGGTGTTTTTTTTACTGTATCACAATTGACGAAGGCGCAAGCTTTTTTCTGCCACTTATGAATTGGAATATTCTGATACATTACCTCTGATATGAACAAACTAAAAGTTCATCGAAATTGAATAGCCAAATAAAGTCACACAAAATTTGTGAAATTGTGAAAACTGAGTTTTAATCTTTAGCATAGGTGAACGTCACCTTTTGATCCCTACTGTATGAGTAATTGACTAATTAACACGCAGGTACATGTGCTCTTATAGGTAAGATGAATGTATTAATTAATGGTTGGTGTGCACATTACGTTCATGCTCTTGACCTTCTTGTACAAACTGCACTCATTTCATTCAAACCTCAGCTAATATTAGGTGTCAGTCAAAACCCCTGGTATTATCTTAAACTAGAGAGAGTGTGTTTGACATCCAGCAACTAATTAGTTGTAGGCTTTTACTCACCAATCAGATAAGTTAGAAAGAGGTTGTGCACTTGCTGTCCAATCCAAGCAACAGCCACTAGACTGCTGATTACTGAGGCAAAATACTGTGGGATGGGATCAAAGGACAAAGTTAGTCAGACAAAGATGACAAATTAACGAGATAACTTGACATTGTGTCCCATTTACATCCACTTTGTACTGAAATCCGAGAGGAGATATGACATCTTTATGAATAGTTACTAGGGAAAACAGGCCTTACCATTTACAATGTCTACCGTTTAGTATCATCAAAACAGAGATATACCATTAAGATGCATAAGAGTTGTCATTGTTTCTGGTAAGACTAGTTTACAGGGGTAGAGACTAGATAATTATGGCCTAATTAATATTACAATTAAGCAAATAAATGGCACTACCTGAGAAAGAAGTTTTAAGTGAGCTTATTAAAACAGCAGTATGAATTGGGTGACGGTGGCTGCATTGTTTAATATATGTTAAACAGCGAGAAAGTCCTGACTAATACCCAAATAGTAGCTACCAGATAATCATTTGTCCCTAAAAATGCTTTAATTTCTACCCTCCAGAAAAAAATATGAAACTTGTTTGACTCAATGTTACGTAAAGGGGAAGAATACGAATAGCTAGTCAGCACCATTTTAGGCTTCTCCTCCTTGAGTGCAAAGAGGCGCTTCCACCAGCCAAGCATGCGGCGCTGAGTCTTCACCAGGTTTCCACAGATCTCATGAAATCGCTGTTGCTGCTCCGTTGTCCTACATAATAGAAAAGGGAGAAAGCAACGTCACAGATGGCCTCAAAAAGTCAGTGTTAAATGCATGGTTCAAAAGGTCCAATCTTAAGCTAGTAAAACTTTAAGATACCAATTTTGAATCCTTTTTTTGTTTGGCAGCCTACTATAATTATTTATTTAGAAGCAACGAAGAGCCGATCAGCATCGTGTCGAGCATGTCATTGCATTTGTCAGTGTGAGTAAGATAAAGCAAAGAGAGACAAAAATAGAAAGTAAAACATTTGTTAGATTTTGGTGGCAAAAATTATTACTTATTTTGAATTAGCTTGTTACAGTACACATTGAATAGGTCACCAAAATGAGGTAACGTCCCTTGCTGCAGCTGTGCAAACATTTGTGCTTTTTTAATTATGGTTGTGTGGCACAAAAGCAGATGACAAATGTGTCAGAACTAAATAGAAGAGTACACATATTTTCTTACAACTACAGATTAACTACAATCAGCCTAGCATAAAAGTAGTGCAGAACTGAATTTACAAGTGCAAATAATCTAACTATAGAGGCAGGAGTGTCAATTTTAGCAATGCAATTTAAATTGGGCAGGTGTATTACTCGGGACTAAAGAATGTGCATAGTGAACTGGGAAGTTGTTTGAATGAGCGGTTCTTACTCGATAAATATAAATATCAACACAACTGACCTCATTCACTACGGCGCCGCCATGTTGTCGCCAAGTGTGGACCACCAGATGGGGTCAACCCCACCCTGTATATAACCGTACTACTAATCCTCTTTGCAATTAAAACTAAATAAATTCTGTACACTGAGAAAAGTATACGGGCATTCACTGCCATCTTTTCTAAAGTCACGCAGGTATGTACAGTTATTACTGGGCATCTAAAATGGCAATTTACAGTTATAGATCAATAGTTATGTTGTATCATGTTACATTGCTGATAAATATAGTCCAAGGCAATGTAGTTTAAACATACAAAGCATTTATTGAATGATTATTGATTAATACAGATATTAATAAATTAAAGTACAAGTATTTTTTCATCAACCTAATCATTAGTTGATTGTTACTATTATCTTACTATTAGCCTACTTTTAATCACATTAACACATTGTAATAGTATTAGGAATAATTAGTAATAACTAAATGAAACCAGAAACCCAGTATTACATTTTTAGGTGATGATTATTATAATTATAATAATAATTATTATAATTATTATTATTATTATTATTATTATTATTAAGTCTCTTTAATATTAAAATATTTGATATGACAGTAGTACATATGCAATAACATCTATATTGCCCAATATCTTGGTCAATATAGATGTTATTACATATGTACTACTGCCATCTCAAATATTTCAATCCCCATATGCTGACCAGATTTCAAAATGTACTTTTGGCAAATCTAACCACATGCATTGGTTATTATTATCTGTGTAATTTTATTCCTACGCCTAAGTGTTTTTTGCCACCTACCTTACCGAGTTGATACTGAGCAACCAGACGGTCGTCGGAAATTGCTGGCTCTTCAGACCCACTCAGCAAATCAGAAACCGAAAAATAGACATTGAGTGAGCCACAGGTAAGGAAGTGTTTAAAGTTAGAAGTCATTGATAATTTGATGTTTTTATTTTAGGTTGTGGTAGTTGTTGGCAGTGGTCAACGGTACTTGATGGTGTGGTATAATCCAGTACCCAGTCTGGTTTCATTTTAAATTCTCTGATCAACTTTCCTCGTGGCAGACATCGACGCCGGATGGACTGTGGAAAGCATGTGGACATTATGTTTGTCATGCCACTTTACCACAAGCTGTTGTCTATTTTCTTTGAAGTCAACATCCCCATCTTCATTTTGTTCATGAAAGCTGCCATCCCCTGCCTATTTGACCTTACTGTAACAGCCCCCTGTACCACTGGAGAGCAGGGGCTGAAACAGAGTAAGGTTACTATACCAATTCTTCACAAACAGATTCTGTACCTTCCCAAGGTAAGGGCTCAACATAGGCACGACCACAGACCCTTGAAACCCCCTCAAGCCCTTCATAATGGATTATGTTTGGTTGATGAATCCATGTAGACTAAAAGGTCCTGGATATCTCTAGTCTTAACATCCGCCATGATGAAAAAACACTTTACACCTAACCTGTGCCTCTTGGACTGAGAATGTATTAATAATTTTATACAGTAGGTCTCTGAGGTTGGCTGTAGCATTCTTCACGAAATGCAGGCATCGAAGCAAGGCCATAAAAAGGTGCTGGGCAAAGAGGGAGGCAAAGTAGGGGGTAGACGACATTGGATCCTTGCTCCTGTACTCCATCAATGTCGGTTTCTTCATGGTTTCCCATCAGGATTACCATGAGGGAGGTATACAATTTATTTACATTTGTTGTAAACAATTTAGTTTGCCAACTCCAAGACCAACTTTGGCTTGGAGCTCAGAGGCATAACTGTTTTTCTTGCTATTTCCCCACCATCTCTTATGGGAGAAACAGCTTGAAGCAATCTGCCGCAAAGGGAGATGTCAAATTGCTAGGCACTCGGGATCTGGTTTCATCAAAAACCAGAGCTGTCACACTGCTGATCTCCCCCACTTCCATTAGTGTTAGCATGCCTTCATCACCACTAGCCTCCTCCCCTGCATATTCAGAAGCACCAGAGACTTCCACCATGAGCTTGGCCTCTGTTTCCCTCAAGGTTTAGGGCAGCTCCTCGCTCTCACTCAGTGGATCCTTGTGGAAAAGATGGTAAAAATTAGGGCTGGGTAAAAAAAAAGAAAGAAAAAGGATTTTCGATAAATCCCGATCGAGATCGATCTTTTAAATCAATTGTTTTACTCAGTAAAAGCGTTTAGGCGCTTAATCGTTCTCAATGAGTCCATCAAATTGTATGCGATAAGGCGGAGGTATACATTCATTCCAATGTAAAGCAGTCCAGGCATATGCGACTATGGTGCAGCCAGCTTTCCGGATGCGATGCGTGCAGTGTGTGGCATGCGTTGAATATTACCAACTTTTGTTCAGTTTCTCGTGCGGTGAAATCATACGGATGTTAATGAACTACCAAAGACAAAAAAAAGTTTGTTTTCACCAACGTGTTATAGTCGGATTTGTGAGGATAGCGGACGGGATACAATAATTTGAATAGATCAAATGTTTAAGGCAACTAATAATACGTTTTTCTAGTCAATGTTTAATTGAGGCCAACAACACGTAGGCTAGTATGTTATATAAAATATTATAGTAGGCATATAGCTATTAATAATAATACACTGGGATACATAATGCTATTGTACAGCTCATCTGCCATGCAAAAACTTGTTTTTGAAGAATAGAAAACGAGCCTCTTTATGGTCAGTTTGTTTTTACATATATTTAAAATGTTATTCCCTGAGCAGTTAAAATCATTAGTTTCTTAGAATATTTTATTAGGAATCTTGGTATTGTCACGATCACTTCCAATTTATTGGTATTGAATTGAAATCGATACCGATATCAAATCGAATCGAATGATCTGTGCCTATACCCAGCCCTAGTCAACATCATATGCAAATGATCCTACTGGACAGATCTTTGCTGAGGACAACAGATTAGGTGAGTTGGACATCTGGCATGATCGAGCAAGGCAGAGAAAAACAAACATAGCAACGCGTATAATGTTATAGGATAATCTCATCGACTCGAACACAAATGTTATAGGATAATCTCATCGACTAACACAAATGTTATAGGATAATCTCATCGACTCGAACACAAATTTCGAACATTTGCTACTTTTGATATGGTATGTTGTGACATATCATTGCTTAGTTTTGTTTTGAAGAAGTTTTGTTTCAATCCGATTACAGAGAGTTGTTACTCTACAAACAGCATTATAAAAAGTAAGTTTATTAAATAAGTGAATAAAAACAATGAAAAATATGGCAGTATTAGAAAGTAAATCGTACTAATGAACAAACACTGTGGGTAAATGGTATTTTTTGGTATATGGCCCTGCCCTAATAAGAATTTTGTAGCAAATACATGTTACGTCATATTTAGAAACAGATCTGTGTCAAGTATGATGAGCCTTGCAGCAGTTGTAGTCACACCTTGTTTAAAAAACAATGAGTTATTACTCCTAAAATCCTTTTCAGCCTTGTGTGACAAGACCATTTGGAAAAACGTGCTAGTCTTGCACAGTTTGAGAGTATGTTCTAAACTTTCCCCAATGCTTCAGTTACTTATGTTTTTGGCTAACTCAGCAGAATCTTTAGAGTATCACTCACACGCACACACACAATTTAAGTTGTCGTTTAGTGGCTCTCTTCCATGACCATTCAATTAAAAAAAAATATCGGAAATTACCCAAAATCACAACTTCTCATATATCCCTTCAAAAAACCTCTTACCACTTGTTGGAGCCAAAGACACGGGGGGCAAGAGTGGGCACCAAATAGTCAGCCAGACAAAGTAGCATGACTGAAGTAGACAGCCCAGTCAGCACAGAAGGGTCTAAGTAGTAGATCAGCCTGTCAGAGGTAGAGGAAAGTTAGGAACCAAATGCAAGTCAGAGAACTGTAGATATTCCAGTACAAAAATTTAAAGGCGTACAAGCTATTAAAAGTGCATGTATTTCAACGTGCAAAGTAGCATTTCTAATGGGTTACTATATTAAAACGACACAAAGTTTTGGAATATGTGCTTTTGTCCAGCTTACCTAGTCAGGCAAGACATAAATGTAACTTTTTTGTATTAACGGATTATCAATACCTGTCTACAGTTTGAACATTGGAATGTCTATGGGAGATATAAAAAATCGATAGTCTCAATATTTAACACTCAGTTTGTCTGCCACCGGTTACGATCTCCCTCAAAACTGTGACGAATTGTTTTATGGCTCAAGGACGTGCGTCACTAAATCAGGAAGAGAATATCATACTTGGAGTATAGTTGTTGATCGTGCTAGTGACATGCAGTGACCACAAGCATTCTGCATGTCTTCTTTGCAATGGTTAGATAAAAATAATTACACTAAGCAACTTGTAGGGGTTCCCAAAACCAGAAACTACATACAGCCGCTGTAAGAAGCAATTAGCTATATTGAAGTGCACCCAGGACATAGATATATATATGTGCTGCATGTTAATTGAGCAACATCCCTGAACAGCTGTTAATGAAAGCCACTAGTCTTGGCTTCTGTGACGTTCTGTCTCACATGGGAGTAAAAACTAAAAACTAAGTCAAAGTTTGGTGTAAGGTATTTTTTATCGCAATGTCCACTTCCGCAACAAAGTTATCGCAAGACTGCGATATATACGTTTAAATGTAGTAATACATTTGCCTATATATTTAATTAACTAATTGTATTATTCTTTTTAAATACTTTGTGGTCAGGCACTACTTTTTCTGATACAGGCCATGCTATTTCTAGCTGCCCAATTTGCTACAGGTTCGTTGACCCATGATTTATTTCCAGCTAGCTAATTAAAAGTCTCCATAAACAAACATAACTGTTTTATAAAAAGTTTTAATGAGCGTATTTTGTAAAAAAAGTAATTGTTACGTTATTGAACTTTGAGGGTTATTTTGTGTTGTCATTTGCTATCTAAGCTATTCTTGTTTACCGCTTGACCACTATCAAGTGACTGCAAAGAAAGACACTTTGATTGACATGCGGCCACTAGCTGATGATGCAGCTATTTTCAATAGGCAATTTGTCGTATTTGCGCAGTATACTGAGAGCAGCAGAAAGGCAGAACTGTGCACACATCCATATCCGTTTATCAGAGGTCAGTTATTGCAATATAAAAAAAATGTATTACTTTCAGATATAGCAATATTGAATTCTGTGTTACATATTGTTCTGGGAATAATCCCCACAAGTGGCGCTATATGTTTAGTAGGACAAAGCCTCAATACAAATGTACACAAGGAAACGGATAGAAAGCCAACCAAGTTTGAAATTCCATTGAGGAACTAAGCACTTAATGCTCTTTGACAATTGTCACGCAAACCAGAGATCATTCAACGGGAACCCCAGCAATCATCCGGACCTGATCAATCTGTTTGGATAACGAATCGTTGAACCCACAGGGTTCAACAATAAGGCTTGCCCGGGGCAAGTAAAATGCCAAATCGGGCAAGTATGTCTAGCAACTCACTTGCCCGACCTGTGGGCAAACAAATATCAAATGAAATGAAATGACAGTTTGTGGTCAGATTGCAGAAGGTCAGGAGGCAGATAGATAAGAGACTCACGTGAAGAGCAGAGTGGTGACGCCAATCAAGGCCGCAGGGAACCACTGCTTCCTCCAGCGCAGCACCTGGTCCCCAGCAAGGATCACCTCTCCCCAAGCCTGTAACTGCTCTTCCAGCTGAGCTGTTTCCTGAGCCTGGAGACAAAAAAAAGCTATAGTTTAAATGTAATAATAATGTGAGAGAGTATTGCAGCTTTTATAGAAAAGTGAGAACTTAAGAGGCAAAAATTCAAATTGGCTGTTTACTATTTAGGCTGTGACATTTTGGACCAGAACTTTCTGAAGGACGCAGCCTATGTTTTGACATAGGGTCAGTAATTTATTATTGAAACGCAACAAATGCCACTAACAATGCCAATGACAAGAACAATAACACATCTGTTGGCACTGTTGCATTTAAGGCCCTGTCCGCACGCATATTTAGCTAAACTTATCTGTCCACATGTAATTGCTTTACAAAACATCTCCATACATACAAGATAGCTAAAACGACTACAAACGCTAAACAAGCATGCCGGCCCAGCAACAAGCAAAACTGTACATGCGTGAATGGAGATGTGACGTCAACATTTCCCCAACGCTATGTTTTACTGGTCCACACATCTACACATGAACTGGAGTTAGAAAATATCTGCACTATCAAAAAAATATCCTTTTTAGTTACCTAAAAGACTGTTTGCTTGTGGATGAGAAGGCAAAATGTAGAGGAAAATTGTTTTGCAAAATATTCGAATTCGTGTAGGCAGGGCCTGAGATTATTGCCCATTGTGGGAGAACTGTAATCTAATCACTATTTTGCATTTACAAATAGTCGCTAATTGTCACTAGGGTTCCAACTAGGGTAAGAAAATATTGATTCACTTGAGTATTGCGATAGTATGTTTAGATTCGAATATATCGAATCGCAGCCAGTGTATCATGATACGTATCTTATCGACAAATTCTTGCCAATACACAGCTCTAGTTCCAACGGGGTAATATTTGGGAGCTTGTAGCAAAGAAATTCAACAATACTTGAAGCTAACTTTAACAACATTAAAATGGGGAAAATGTATTGGCTTCAGATGGTATTCTATTCTAGACGGTCAGGGCTGTTAAAACAACCATGTCTCTCCATCTCCTGTTTGTAAAGTACACTATTTCAAGCTTTTTATCACTACTACTAGCCAATTTGTTTGCTCTTAAATGGAGGGAGGAGGATCAAGTCAAATGTATTTGTATAGCACATTTCATACAAATAGGCAATTCAAAGCACTTATAAGGTAAGCAGAAATATACAAAGCAATACATGTAGTGAGGAATAAAATTGCGATGGAACATTTCCGAAAATCGAGAACCATACGTTTTTAATCTGGATTTAAAAATAGTCAGGCGTGGGGCAAGTCTGTTCTTGAAGTCAGTTCCAGCTGGGTTTTTTCTGCATAGTAGCACTGGCAAAACCTGTTTTTAGTTTTAACTCTGGGAATGGTTAAGAGACCTGTTTAAGATGAAGAGCGATCTGGAAGGTTCACATCGTATTGGTCACTTGTTCATGTGGTAAATGACTATTATTCCTGCAAACGGCAGATTTTTCATGGAATATCTACACTCACTGGCCGCTTATTAGGTACACATGTTCAACTGCCCGTTAACGCAACTATCTAATCAGCCAATCACATGGCGGCAACTCAATGCATTTAGGCATGTAGACATGGTCAAGACGACCTGGTGAAGTTCAAACAGAGCATCAGAATGGGGAAGAAAGGTGATATAAGTGACTTTGAACGTGGCATGGTTGTTGGTACCAGACGGGCTGGTCTGAGTATTTCAGAAACTGCTGATCTACTGCGATTTTCATGCGCAACCATCTCTAGGGTTTACAGAGAATGGTCCAAAAAAGAGAAAATATCCAGTGAGCGGCAGTTCTCTGGGCGAAAATGACTTGTTGATGCTAGAGGTCAGAGGAGAAAGGCCAGACTGGTTCAAGATGATTGAAAGGCAATAGTAACTCAAATAACCACTCGTTACAACCAAGGTATGCAGAAGACCATCTCTGAATGCACAACACGTCGAACCTTGAAGCAGATGGGCTACAGCAGCAGAAGACCACTCCTGTCAGCTAAGAACAGGAAACTGAGGCTACAATTCGCACAGGCTCACCAAAATTGGACAATAGAAGATTGGAAAAATGTTGCCTGCTCTGATGAGTCTCGATTTCTGCTGCGACATTCGGACGGTAGGGTCAGAATTTGGCGTAACCAACATGAAAGCATGGAGCCATCCTGCCTTGTATCAACAGTTCAGGCTGCTGGTGGTGGTGTAATGGTGTGGGGGATATTTTCTTGGCATACATTGGGCCCCTTAGAACCAATTGAGCATCGTTTAAACACCACAGCCTACCGGAGTATTGTTGCTGACCATGTCCATCCCTTTATGACCACAGAGAACCCATCTTCTGATAGCTACTTCCAGCAGGATAACGCGCCATGTCACAAAGCTCAAATCATCTCAAACTGGTTTCTTGAACATGACAATGAGTTTACTGTACTCAAATGGCCTCCACAGTCACCAGATCTCAATCCAATAGAGCACCTTTGGGATGTTGTGGAACGAGAGATTCAAGGCAAAAGGGGGTCCAACCCGGTACTAGCAAGGTGTAC
>JAVQIZ010002091.1:0-14278 GCA_036023535.2 Galaxias brevipinnis
ACACACACACACACACACACACACACACACACACACACACACTACTATTTCAAACAAAAGTAAAACAACCCCTAAACCTCCACATACCATGGAACACATCAAAAGGAACAGCAAGTGGAATTGCAATTGGAACAATAATATCCTTTATTCTCTTACTGTTTGGGGGGGGGGGGGTTCAAATAATTAAGCTGAGGCAAACCATGGACACGCACACACAAGCACACACAAACACACACACACACACACACACACACACACAACAAACTTATCCCAACAAAGCCAGAGCATGGTGCCACTGTTCTGGGCTTGGCAATAACAACCAGCTGAAACCTATTGTTACCAAATCAAAGCATTCTACTTCAGTTTAGTTCGGTTCAGTCTTTCTCTGTTTTTCTTAGTCGCATTACCATTCTAATTAGCTTTGATGCTCCCAAACATAATGACTCATAAACCAGCAAGTGTGTACGCATACA
The DNA here is from genome assembly GCA_036023535.2 of Galaxias brevipinnis. Lineage (NCBI taxonomy): Eukaryota > Metazoa > Chordata > Actinopteri > Galaxiiformes > Galaxiidae > Galaxias > Galaxias brevipinnis. The sequence goes on from JAVQIZ010002091.1 coordinate 474, forward strand.
CGCACATACACATACACATACACATACACATACACATACACAGAATCAAAAAGAAATACAAAGCCACAGACTTCATAGTTACCTGGTCTGTGCTAGGTGTGTCAGAAATATCATTCATGCTTCGGCTCTGGGCATGATCTGTAAGCACAGAAGAGTTTTTTACCCACATAAATAAAAACATGTTGCCGAGATCTCCCAGACCTGTTTGGTGTGTATTCTGTAAGTCCTAGAGGACCAGAGAGCATATGCTACAGTAAGTAGACAGCAGGATTAGAGGCCCATTGTTCTATAATGTCCAATTTCAAAGCAGATTTGTGAGAAATTAAGTCAAATCAAAAAGGAACATTCCTTCCCAATGCTCAAATAACAAACCGGTAATGATCCATACTGTTTTCAGAGATAGCGCCAAAGAAAGTGAGAACTCTAGTCTCGAAAAAACAAAACCTTCAAAACAAACAAACATTAGAAAGGGGTACAAAGGAGGAACTCCAATATTTTCTCATCTACAAGAATAGTTCGTTGTGATTTAAAAATAAGCTTGAAAGATCATCAGAAAGGTGTCTGCCAAGTTTTGTAGTTAAAATGATGTGTGTATATGTGTATGTGAGATAGTGAGGTGAGTCAGTATGATTTTGTGCTTGTCCTTGCTGACTCACGGAGGTGGCCATAGCTGCCTGAGCGAGAGCGCAGGTCCTCGGTGGAGCGGTGGATGCCAGAGGCGGAGCTAAGGGAGCGATTAACGGGATGACTACCCTGAGGACTCCGGTCTATGACAGGGAGGAAGGACAGACGGCAGGATGGAGGGAAGAGCAAAATGGAAGATCAGACAGAGTAAGTTATGTTTTAGGAGTAAAGGGGAAAAGGGGCGACGAAAAGAAGATTATATCAAGTACGTCAGTGAAAATGTAAGAAGAATGAATGAGTGAAGTTATCGAAAAAGTGCAAGCAACATGATGAAGAAAGACACAATGAATGAATAGTCTACATCTGATTGATTAGGTGAGGTGGACCAGGTCTATATGAGCACATGAGCTGCTCCACAGAAACTCACTGGGAACGGCGTTGGATTTGCCCATGTCAGCTAGTGAACGATGGATGGGTTTCTTCGTTTGGTGCCTATGTTTCCTCAGCAACACAAAACTGATCTTCTCCCTCAGCTCGGGACCAATCAGGCCGTCTGCAATCTGGCGGTCCACAATATCATCTGGGGTCAGAGGTCAAGGGCCAAAATGAAATAAAAATGAGGTTTACAACATATGAAACAATGACATCTGCAAGAGAAGTTGGTTAATTTCTTAAAGATATGCTCTATTGAGGAAATAACCCCTTACAGGATTTACAGTCGAGCAGGCTGCATGCTTAAATTGCTTTCTTGCAATTCCTCACACGGTTTTATCCTATTAAGGAATTAAATACCCAAAGAGTGTATTTGATTTTTTTTTATTAATATAAAAATGTGATACTGCTGACATTTGACTGTCAATTGAGAAATTCATGAAGGTGTAAGGATGTTAGTGTCATTATGGCAGACGGCAGCTCACCAACTATCTGAGGCAGGGAGTAGCCCTCCAGGTCCAGCAGGATGCTGCCTGTCTGCAGACAGGTCCTAAGCTCAAACAGGCTGTGCAAGGTCAGGGTGGAGACGTGGGGCTTACTCCACCTTTCTCCTCCCTCCTCCACTTTCTCCTCAAATTTGACCCACCTACACAGGGAGAAGGACATAGAAAAAGAGAATTCAGACACTGTTTTGTTGTTTACATTGGGAAAATAATGATCTATCAGTCATTAAAGTGAAAAAGTGAGTAGGAGGTTTTTAACCTGGCTGATTCTTTCCATTCCAGCTCATCGCCCTCGTGTGTGAGTGTGTCCATCTCGGTAAAGATGGTGGGCGTCGGGACGTCGTCCTCATCGGCAAGAATGTAACGCAGCCGCTCGGCCGCCGGAGACACTGGGCAAGGCCAAGAATAAGATGGAAGACATAATAATAATTATAACAACAACCATCATCACCATCATTGTGATTATAATCATAACCACAACCACAATATTACTGCTCCGCATACTAATTGTAATCACATTAATACGTTAAGGTCTTCACTATCTCCACTATTAGGCCATGAATTAAGCTGTGAGGAAACCTACTGGAACACGATGTGTACCCTACTGCACAATGAACAAAATGGTTGTATTGAATAAAACAGTCAAGAGGTTCACACATCTTAGACTTACAGAATCCCCCAACACTACAATTAAACACAGCCTTCATGCTAACAAACTATTTAAAGGGCTTCTTAGAAGAAGATCAATCCCCATTAAAGCACAAATGTAAGTCAGTGTCGGTTTGGCTAACATCACTCTACTTTTACTTGGATTATTGTCAGATGAGACCTAATCTCAAGGATCTAAATCGTACCTTCAAAATGACCGCAGCACTAAGCTTGTGCAATTGTCATGTCAGTTTATTTTTATTTGAACACCATCAAAAAGGTGGTGCACTGAGGATGTGATGTTCTTTATGACAAAAGGTGGTGCACTGAGGATGTGACGTTCTTTATGACAAAAGGTGGTGCACTGAGGATGTGACGTTCTTTATGACAAAAGGTGGTGCACTGAGGATGTGATGTTGTTCTTTATGACAAAAGGTGGTGCACTGAGGATGTGATGTTTTTATGACAAAAATGGTACTGAATCTATTCTCCCTGATGATCAAACATTACAGAGTAATGGTTAGGGCTGTTATCTTTGCATAGGGAGCGTACACAAGCCAGTAAACATGCCATTCATTATTATTATTGTCTTTGAGTAAAAAATCATATTTGGTATACTTTTGCACCTGCAAACTTTTACATTCAGGTTAAAGATCAAGCTAATCATTTTCAAAATACATTTTGGAAGCTACATCCACCTAATATTAACTGATGATCTTTATATTTCTGGAGGAAACTGAGGTGTACAAATGAGACTACTTGTGATATTGGGAAAATCGTTTTTTGAAAGCAAAGTTGTAAACTATGGATACCTGAAACCACTAGTTAAGCATTTAATGTTTTGGATTTGTTTTGTTATTGTATCAAAAACATGTAGTTTACAGTAGTTTACATTAAGTACAGTAGTACTGAAACAGTTACATACTAACATAACATCCTAATGTCCACCTACAAGTAATTACAGTGGGCCACTTTTTATTGCGAAATCTGACACCAAACGACAAACTATGACGACAAACTAATCTGACTCCTTCATCATGGTGCGTGTGTGTGTGTGTGTTTTGAGTGAGTGAGTGTGCGCGTGTGTGTGTGTGTGTGTGTGTGTGGCTGAATCAGTGTGTGTAAGTGCGTGCATGGATACATTATAGTGTGTGAGTATTCGTGCATGTATGTACGTGTGAGTTTGAGTAAATGTGAGTGTGTGTCCGCATGCTCACACCCAAGGGCGTGCACACTTCTGACCAACTGTGCCTCTCTACATTTCCTCTTTATAGATCAAAGTCCATTAACATTCCCTGAGCCTCAGGGTGCTCCTGGTACAAAAAACCAGCATCCCCCATTGTATGCCCATCTCAATTTCACACATTATCCAATCCTCATGAATCTTGACTTTCAGCAAACCATCCCCCTCCAAAGCCCACAATTACACCATATCACACCATATCACACCATATAACACTACATCACACCACATCACACCACATCACACCATATCACACCATATCACACCATATCACAAACCCATCAGTTCAAAGAGCAACACATCGATGCTTTTATTTTTATCAGTCTGTCAAGTTCCACTGGACAACTATTGATGTTTTACGGAAACACCACAAGCCACACGTATGACCTGCTAACACTCACGTGCACCTTTTATGTATCAAGTCAAAATGGGAACTCATGCCAGAGAGATTTGCTCATCACCATAATCAGCAATGGAAATCCTACCAGCTTATCAACTGATCAGTGCTACTTTTGAATCAGACTTGAACATATTATGTACTCTAGCTAGCTATAATTAGAATGTGGCCAAATGAAAAGTGTAAAGACTGTTTTTTATGTCCTTAAACGGTTTGTATGAAGTAAATGCTTGTGTCTTTCTGTAACTAACTGTTATTTAACTTTGTCTTTCTTTCTATGATCCCACTGAGAGGCAGCTTCAAATCTGTAGATCTACAGTGAACCTCAAGTTGGATTTATCTTTCCACTTTGGATGTTTTGCTTGTTCATAGCTTTAAACAAGGCTGGTACTGATGTTCTCATATGCACTCCATCAAATATTTGTGGGAAATGCCAGACTGCAAGCTAACATAATATAACAAAATATCAAATAAAATATCAAATACGATATCAAAGAAGCAATACGCTGGGAAAGGCACCTGGAGCACATTACACCATTGTGTCACTGAGACTGTATCCCCTTTAGATTTTTTTAGGTATATGTTATTTGTGCAACATTAGGCTAGGTGTTAGGAGGACATGAATACGGTCAGTTACTAAGCAAGTGTTTGTGAAGCACTCAAGGCACCCAGACCGTAATCTCATGATGGTGTGTAATGTATGCTATTTTTCAGGTATGGGCTACCGGGTAAAGCATAAACTCACCTACTGCCCTTGGTTTAAACCATTCATAAACAAGCTAAGCGGCTGACCACTGCATGACGCCTACTGGCTCTAACAGCTCAGCAGATCAATGCCTTTCCCCATAGACTGACTTGCTTAAAGGGTTTGACTGAAAAGCACAATGCAGTCCACATCTCTAATGGTGCGATCAGACCTTAACTGTAAAACTGAAGTGACTATCTCTGCTTTTTCATTTCACCATAGGCAACATCGATTTGTACACAGCAGAGCAAAAAAATCAAGTTGAGGATAGTGATTTTCAACCAGAATGGAACAAAGCGCTCTATGATGTTGCCTCTCATTCACCCATTCACACACACTCGCACACCGATGGTGGCAGAGCTGCCATGCAAGGCGCTTGCCTCTACATTGGGAGCACCTCGGGGTTCAGTGTCTTGCTCAAGGACACTTCCACACATGGACAGGAGGAGCTGGGGATCAAACCGCCAACCCTTGGATCAGTGGACGACCCACTGTACCCACTGAGCTTCAGGCACCCTGCTAAGCGTGTTAACAGCTAGGTTTAAACAGAAGAATCACCGGTCTCTCCTTTTTCATCTTTACCTGTCTGAGAGCCAGGCAGAGTCCACCTAGACGCCATGCTGGACGTCCCAGAGGACCCGGAGTCCTGCATCTTCTCTCCAACCCCCAATCACAGGGAACAAAGACGGATATCCAAGGGAGACTCTGGCCAATCAGAGAGTGCTTCCTGGTGGATGAGGAGCTGACAGGCTCTCTATTGTGTCCACTTTGTGCTGTGTAGTTTCTTTTCTCTGGCACTGTCCTATCACCTTTTTACAGCACTGCCTCACAGTCAACGTTGTCCACTCTCTTAGTTAGCCATGAGCGGTTCCCTCTGTCACCAAACCGCTATAATCCTTCAGTTAGGATCCAGAGCATTGATTTAGTCCAGTCTTGGTCTCTTAGCCCAGGCAGAAATCCACAGAAAGTGCCCAAGCGGTAAAGGGCCAGAAGCTTAAGAGGGTTGAGACACACTGCAGGCCTCTCAAGAACTCTCCTCCCCCTGACACACACGCATGCACACGCACGCACGCATACACGCACGCACGCACGCACGCCCGCACACACACATACACACACACACACACACACACACACACACACACACACACACACTGAGCTGCTTCAAGTGCCCTCCATCCCTTGTACATTGAGCCTCACTTTACCCTGAATCACTCATTCCTCCAGTCGAACATTCCTGTCTCCCTGCATATTCTGGGAATCCCTACATTGACTTTTCTGTACAATGAACACCCATATTGGATTTAAATTGATGCCAGTGCAGAATTATAGCAGCAAAGTACCTCCAATTCAAGCACAAGCAAACAAAGTCACACACACGTTCTGTTTGTTGACAGCCTGTTGTTGGGGCAGGAGTTCCAGAGCAGCTCTAAGCAGCTTAGAGACTTCAGACTGCACGGTCCCATGGGAACTGGTCGCATGCTGGGAAACTTTCATCAAGCCCATGCATGCACCAGCACCTTCCCCAGGCCTCATCTCACACACACACACACACACACACACGCACACACACACACACACCGACACCAGCCTACCTCAAACCAATCCAGCTCATCATTTTTAACTGATTAGCTAACTAACTCTCCTACCCATTAACATGGGTCAGGGCCCATCATATGTTGGTCCCACTGTGTGTGTGTGTGTGTGTGTGTGTGTGTGTGTGTGTGTGTGTGTGTGTGTGTGTGTGTGTGTGTGTGTATGTGTGTGTGAGTCACTCACCTGTGGAGTCAAGGTGTTGGTGGTGGCTGTGCTGCGGCTCCTCCTCCTCGTAGTGATCCTCCCTGTCACGGTGATGGTAGTCATAGTGCGAGTGCTCCTGGGGTGTGTGTTGGTCGTGGTGTGTGTGCCGTCGCTCACGCTCACCGTCATTTGTGTGTGAACGGTGGCGGCGGCGTTTTCGTCTTTCACCATGGGTTGCAGGCATGCCAATGTACATCGGCTGGGAATCTGAAAGAGAGAGAGAGGGAGAAAGAAAAGAAATAAATGATGATGAAAGAAGACATATGGAACACCAAACACAATGCTCTGCTGCTTGTCTCGTGTGATGAACCCTGTCCCTTCTTTCTACTGAACCTGGTAGGACGCATAGCCCTTAATGAAAGTCCAATGACTCCACCAAACCACAGGGGGCATTACCTTCTGACAATTTAAGGCCCTGATCCTCACGTCATCTGCTGTGATTACCATGCTAACTCACCATCATCTTCCTCATAGCGTCGGTGACTCCTACTTCTACCTGCATTCCCTTCATAGTCCATCCTGGGTAGAAAGAAGGGAACAGTGGAAGAATTGAACAAGGTTGAAAACTGGGCGAGGAGAGAAAGAGAGGGGTGGAAGAGAGAGAGAGTGGGGGACACAGTCTCCCTCACCAGACAGACAGCTTTATTTTGTCAACCTCTTTGAAAAACAGTTCTGCTTTAACGCATGCTGACACCCAGAAAATGTCTTCCTCTGAACCTCGAGCCTCATTTTAGCAGCCTCAAGTCAAAGTTTTGTATCGCAGAGCCGAACTGATCTTAGCTTAGCTATTCATTCAGAATTCAACATAATGACCCATAATTATCCAAGTCAGCCCAGAGTGAGCTAATTATACACATAGCAACGTTTTAGGAAGTGTAGATACTCTGCCTTTCTCTTAACAAGGATGGCTGAGATAAGACTGGGATAGGATAATGTTAGTAAGAATGTTAAACTGTCAAGAACATGTTTAGCATGAAATATCATAGCTGGCAACAATTGTTCTAAAAATTGCCCGTCGTTTGCCAGGACGTTTCCCTGTGTGTTAGCTAAGGTGAGAAAGTAAGTTCCCCTGTGTGTTAGCTAAGGTGAGGAAGTAAGTTTCCCTGTGTGTTAGCTAAGGTTAGAAAGGAGGTTTCCTTGTGTGTTTGCTAAGGTGAGAACAGGAAGTTTCCCTGTGTGTTTGCTAAGGTGAGAACAGTAAGTTTCCTGTGTGTTAAGTAAGTTTCCTGTGTGTTAGTTAAGGTGAGGACAGAACTTGAGTCATGTGAGCAGGGGGTTCTCCAGAGACAGGAAGTCTGTGTTTGGAATCCTCCAGGCTCCATACTGCTGCCATCCCTGTTACGCAGACAGGCTCCGGACACATGGCACTGCATGTGCATCCGGTGGGACAGGCGATCGAAGGATGACCGGAGGAAAAGTCAATGACGCTCTTCAGTCAGTGAGGGCCGCGAGAACACGCTTATGGAGGTGCCTTCTATATGTGATCCTCTGACTATAGACTGGCCCTGGCCCAGCTAATTAGCATAACTATTGGACCTTCCACAGGATCAATGGTCAGAGCTGGGTCTCTAAAAATCATTAGTAATTTAAAGTATACCCCTACTCTCACCACGGGTTCACCCACATCGACCACTTACTCCTGGCAAGATCTTTGATCGATGGTCAATCTTTTTCCATTGAAACCCTCAAGAAGGGGTCTAAAGTATATCTTCATTTCTGCCTTTTAGTATTACTATTGGAATTGACAAGAACAGCACGTGTTTTCTCTTCTTTGCGTTGCTTGGTTGGTTGTTGGTGGGCAGTGGCTGCCTTGATATCACTCACAGATGTTTTTCAAGCCTGATCAATACAGCTGTCAGCTCTGATGACCATGCTGTCCCTAAACCCTGATCACTCAGTGTGAAGGGCAACGGCATGCAATGTACAAGGACACACACACTCACACACTCACACACACGCACACACACACACACACACACACACACAGAGAGAGAGAGAGAGAGAGAGAGAGAGAGAGAGAGAGAGAGAGAGAGAGAGATGTATGCATCATGACAGAAATATTGGGGTAACATCAATTCAATCTTAGGTTAAGAAAACACTGTTTGCCCCAATGTACAGTTATGGCACATTCAAAATCTTAAATGGTGATGGCCAGAATGACATTTGACATTAAACCTATGAAAATAAACCCTTAGACAACAGAAGTGCTGCATGGATCATTTACTTTGTGATTCTCCTTTCAGGACTAAAACAAAGCAAATCTAACCAGTTACATCATCCTGAGGTTCTAATATAGCCCCTAATTCATACGCTTTATCATAATGTGGTGCTACTGTATTATATCTTGTAGCTGATGGTCCAAAAGTGTCCAATTGTTTTTTAGATACATTTCTAAAAGACTTGGCTGGCTCTAGTGTGAGTCAAAAGCTGGGTTTTCAAACTTTTACAGCCATAGATTTTAAATGAGTAATGGTCAAGACCTGGCTCACTTATACTATACATGTATACATATTTGTTTGCTAACATATACATGCTAATGTATGATGACATATGTATATACATACATACCTGTACATATATATGCAAGCACACACACACACCCACATACTGAACATACATGTGTGTTTGAGTGACTATTTTGTCAGTTTCCACTGCATACGAGGTCCTATGTGCGTTTTTATTATTCTGTTATTGTGAACACTTCACTTCTACAAAAGCCAAACCGAGCCAGTCAATGCTTTCACATCCTTGTTACATCACCACTATATCAGTAACCCCGTTCTAAAAACAAAATGTTCACTTTGTCTTCCCACCAAATAAAGTGGAAGTCTCATTAGCAAGTATTACACATATTAAAATGTCTTACCTGGTATGGAAGAGGGGGATGAGCTTTTTAGGAATAAAATTAAAGCTATGGATGTTCCAAATAAAGTTCTAACTCACTGCGTGTAACAACTCCCTGGATGGAACAAACTGCAACCCACTGGGAACCTGGGAGAGATTGGACTGAATCTGAGTTTGAGTGTGTGAGTGTGTGTGTGTGTGTGTGTGTGTGTGTGTGTGTGTGTGTGTGTGTGTGTGTGTGTGTGTGTGTGTGTATGTGTGTGTGTGTGTGTGCGTGGATGTATGTGTGTGTTTGTGTAAGAGAGAGAGAGAGTATGAGAGAGTGTATTGGTGTATTTGTGTGTGTGTGTGTGTGTGTGTGTGTGTGTGTGATAGAGAGACATCGCAAAAGCCTGAAATGGTCAATAGGAGTGTTTGGAAAGCCTGCCAAAGCCTGTGGAGCGGTTATTGAGTACTGGCCCAGTTAGGATCCCCACGTTTCCTCTCTGGGCAGAGGGCTGACCTGGCTATCATGACCCAGCCTAGAGCTCTATGGAGAAAATGAAAGACTCCGTCAGGCAGCCCAAGAGTCAGGACAATCAGCCAGAACATCCTGAGTCACAGTCAGACAAGTCACTTCAGACTGAAACAGTCACATAACGAGAGGTCTGTCTAACGAGTAGCTGCTGCAGAACAAGTAATATTACATATACTGTATAATACTCTGTGTCTCTCCAAGGTCTATTTTTACAGTACTTGAACAAAAAGGGTGTTTTTTCTTTATGACAGCTAAGGATAAGGCTTAGTTGTAGAAGTAGGCAGTTTATTTAATTAGAAAATGGAGAAAACATTTTCTGGGACACTGCTGCCTGGATTCCAGCCCCTCGCTGTCAGTAGCTGTCAACCACCTCACAGTAGATGTCAGTACAAGCTCTTAGTATCTGGAATCCTTGGGGATTTCAACAAAGTGGCAGTGACCGCCCCTGGATCTCAGGCTTGTCTCAGAAAACAGCCTGGCAGCTGGCTAAATACGGCTCCAAACTAGCTGCCATCGGTTTAGCTGTGTGGAGGAGATGCTCCTGTACCCTTTGCGTTCTTAACATTGTACCTCTGTCTTATTTTGATTCCATTGTTAGGTAATTCGATTTTTACAAAGATTTTACAATATGTAGATGTAGTGTATTTGCATGTGTGTGTGTCAGTGTATGTGGGAATGCAGGAACAGCACATTGTTTCCTAAGATCTTAGATTTTTCATCCCATTAAGGTATGTACTCTGAACATTTGCTAATTTGATGGGCATTCTAAATTTGTAAAACAAAATGCATTGAATGGTGTTCTATTGATCACATAATTCATTGCATGAACAAGAAACGATTGGTTAATTAAAAGCAGAGCCACACTGACTGATACTGAATTGAAATAGGTCAAAAAGGTTTATTACTTGATTGGCCATGAGTGCCTGATGGTGACTTTTTTTTCCTTGGTGGCTTCACTCAACAACACATTAAGTGATTCACTGTAATTTCATATGTCGTATACTGTATATTCAATCAACAAGTCAATCCCCAACATTCATTAACTCCTGTTATGTTTTGAAAGACAATCATAAATTGTGATGAGCCCTCTGCAGATACAGATTTTTGTAGCAAATAAACATGTAATTTCTGCCCCTACAGGAAATTAGATTACATTACAGACTGGAATTACAGGTCTTCGGTTCAGAAAGGATGACTACTCCAAGGCAATAAAAAGCAGGATCTGAGCTGCAGGGATTTCCATATTTGGCAGACAGATGGCGACAGATGGACATACTGACAGACAGACCTCCCATCCAGGTGTTCCAACAGACCTGACCACCTAGAACCCCCCTCTCCCACCAGAGCACCACCACACCCCCACCCTAGCTGATGTGATCACCCCAGGATTCTTGCCTACAGTGGGGCATGACGAGGTCTCCACAGCAGGTCTTACAGGAGCGCACGTGTGACTGCGGCTTTCACAGCCCACGGTCATTTGACCTTTGGGGATGGAACCGCCTCCCCACACAGGAGACTATGTGTGAGTACTGCAGCCTCCTGTGGAGGAGAGAAGAAAATGAGTGTTAATGAGGACACACACACACACACACACACACACACACACGAGGGTCCATTTCTCTTGCACAACAGATCTGTTCATTGGGAAGTGTAATTTGTTTAGCATGGGGAGCAGCATCATAGGCCTTTGTGTATGAATCTATAGCAATAGCTTTTGCCTTTAATTTTGTTTTATCAGAATTGTGGTCACAAAGTTTAATGAGGGCTAGTGCTAAAGTGAACCTCCTGAAAACCTTTCTGATTGCGGAGTCCTGAATTTCCTTTTTTTTGTTACCCAGATTAAAAAGAAAGAGAGAGAGAGAAAAAAAAGATGGATTGCATTTTCACTCATGACTTCTAGCAGCCAGTCAACCTGGCATTGACACATAAAGGCCCTTCCTCTTTATCTACCCCCCCCCTTCAACTTTGTTTTCCTTTCATAGTTTGACAGCTCCTTAGGATTTCTCCACGCACAGCAGATCAAGGTGCTCTCCAGAAGATAAGGCATCTTTCAGATCCTCTCTATACGCCTTAACAGACTCATTATGGCAGAGAAGAAAACCAGCTCCTGAAATTTAACTGGAGGTGTCCGTATAAATATCTTTCCATTATTATCGTCTGTATTTGTGTGCATAAGATACCACTGTCAAGGGATCAGAATCAAAACTCCTGTTTCTGTTATCTCATTTAGTTGCAAATGACCTTGATCAGGCACACACATTCTGGGATGGTGATAAACTAAATAAAGATGTAGACTTTGTCCTACTAGTCCTAACACACTGCTCACATGGAGCTATAATTTATTCATAAAATAATGCGAAAGTGTTGCTAACCACATTTTCATGTTTCACATAAACAGAAGCAAAATCTCCAAAAAAAGACTGGGCCTGTGGAACAAAAGAAGATGATTAGTGAGATGAAATAATCCAAAAACGTTTATCATATCTAACAGGAGAAGCTGCACTGTCAAGAAAACACAGGATGCACTGCTAACAATATCATTATGCCATAATCCAAAAGGAGCACTTTTTAGAATTGTTGAATGATTTTCTTAAGCTAAACACACAGCTTTTATTGTTGTTTCCACTTTAAATGCGTAACCCTGTCCAAGTGGTCATCTAAATCGCAATCTCTGCTAGTTTGTCTTAAAATAAAAATGGCTCCAGACTATTTTAAATGAAGAAATCGGGACCGATAAGTGTCTAAAACAAGCTCTCCTTTTCACCCTTTGCCTACCATTGCTTCTTTATTAGATTACATTCTAACAGAGATATGTTAATGTCATGGCTACCCTAAAGCCTGGCACTTCACAGAGGTGAGTGACTTTTTGCTAAATCCCTGTGATAGATAGATTAATTGGAGATTGTCTGAAAAAGTTTATTCAGTGAGGATGGCAGAATAGCAAAATCATTGTCCTTCTCCAAGTGTTTGACACCTCCCAGCCCAATCCCCACCACCACAAACATAACACACACACACACACACACACACACACACACGCCAAGGTGCAAAGTCGGTGGCCCTCAGGACTAGGACTTTAAAGGGATGGTTCAACTTTTTAGGGCATAAGATATATTCCAACTTTTACCCGAGATGACCGATATCAATGTTATGATTGTACGCCCAATAATGAGTTATTAGTGTAGGTAGGTAAATGTAACTTAGTTAGCACAATGACTGTTCAACTATAATAAATAAATGGACCACTTTTCAGCGCTTATTTTTATAGTTTGCGTAACATTGCGGTAGGAAAAAGCTTTAGTTTGTTCGTTGTTGAATATTGTCAAAACATGTCAAATAGGCCTATTTACAGAAAATGTCTTGTATTGATTAAACTATATATGCAGACATTTGTCGAAAATGACAGTCAACTAGGTCTACTATTAGGACTACCATAATTTGAATTGTGTAAAAAGAAAAGAAAAGAGAGTAAGTACAAGTAATAAAAGAGCGTAAATGGAGTTGAAAACGATTAATTCCCAGTCTGACAAAAGATCAACGTTCCCAATGACCAAAATAAATCAAGCATTACCTACATTTTTTATTTCTTTCAACATTTGAAAGTATAGGGCTGGTGGTGCAGTGGTTAGCACTGTAACCTCCCAGCAAGAAGGTTTTGTTTTCGATTCTTCCTGCGGGCATTTGGAGTTTGCATGTTCTCCCCGTGTCTGTGTGGGTGCTCCGGATTACTCCCACAGTCCAAAAACATGCAGGTTAATTGATGACTCTAAATTGTCCATAGGTGTGAATGTGAGTGGTTGTATGTCCCTATGTGTCAGTCCTGTGATTGACTGGAAAGGATAAGTGGTAAAGCAAATATTTGGATAGATGGATGGATGGATGGAACATCTGGAAGTAAAGAAATTATTTTCTACTAGGCAGAATCTTTCTTTTGTTTGAAGTGACATATTAAGGTGAACTAAAGTGAAAATATAAATTAATCCAATGTGAGACTATTGTGGCAAGTATAAATGATGATTTCATGATATTTGAAAATAGGCATTTGGTGTAAG
>JAVQIZ010002092.1:0-10402 GCA_036023535.2 Galaxias brevipinnis
GTGTGTGTGTTGGCTAAAACTGTGCACACCCAATGCGTGATGTGTGTGTGTGTGTGTGTGTGTGTGTGTGTGCTCCTCAAATTAGCCGTGTCACTTCGGCCTCTCATTAATCATTGGCAGTGGGTTTGGGTTTCAGGACTGATTCCTTCCACTGTCAAACAATCAAAACCTGATAGACTGACAGAGCACTGACAAATAAACACACACACACACACACACACACACACACACACTCATTCTCATTATGCACAGACTTTAGTTTGCCAGCCATTTTGTGTTTATGCTGGTGTGTCAGGTCGGCCTCGTAAACCGAGCGCGACCTTCGGTGTCCAGCGTTCCCAGACTGCACAGCTCGCTGCGCTAGATAGAAGCCAGAGAACACCAACGGGATTTCTCTTCCCGGTGATACTATGGTACATGTGCTTGACAGCCATCTTAGATTCTGGATGCGGTGTCTGTCAAACGAAGTGGTGCTCTGCCAAGAGGGAGAATGTCATGCTGCCCGATTGATGGCCGCCTATCGGCAGCATGAAGCAGGCCAATAAAAGGTTTGCCCTGCGGCGAGGAGGGGGGGCGGGGGAGGGAGGGAGGGAGGTCTGGGGATGATGGCGGGCATTACAACCAGATGTGGCCCCTAAAAAGAGAGAGAAACAGGGAGGGGTAGGGAGAAATGGAGACAGAAGGTTGGGGACAAGAGAGGGAAGGACCATTTTAAACGACGTGACCAGATGAAATGGAGACACACCAGAAACACAAAGGAAATGGGAAACAGCAGCGTGCACCTTTTCATTTGACGTCACTCCGTCAAATACCGTCTCCCGGGCCAATTGGAGAGGCACAACAGCATGTGTGCCTCTGCTGGGTCGTTCCCTCCAAAAGCTCTCAGCTAATAATTCATCATAAACAAGATGATTAGGGCTGAGCTTTTAAGAGGGAGCATATTAACGAAAAGACCCTATTTTCATTGTGACAGGGAATGGAGGGATGCGGTCAAACACACAGAAATACACAGAAACACACATACACGTGCCAGGGAGCTTCAGTTGCACATGCACACAAATACCCCCCCCTAACCCCCGTGACGAAGTTATTTTCCAGAGATGCGTTTTAAAAGCCGTCGTAATTGGTCAGAAGGCGTATGCGGGCAGAGTCTGTGGTCCCCGAATACTTTTTGATCCTCTGCCGAGGGACCATAGTGACCCACAGGCACAGAGAGAACATTATCCCGTAACCCCTCTCCCCCGCATGAGGTTTCAGTGGTAATCGAAGCTTTTTTTTTTCCACTCACTTTAACTTTCATTATTACCCCTCAATCGTATCCTCTCTCTCTCTGTGCAGCCCCCCCACCCACCCCCTCTCTCTTTCCCTCTCTCTTTCGCTCTCTCTTTTTTCCTCTCTATGGTCCTTTCCATTTGTGGTGTGATTGGGAGATGAAGGGATATTGGCAGAGCAGTGGGCTATAGGGCTTTGTTCAAGCCTATTTTTATTTGCATTCCAACTTTTATTTTATTATTCCGCTTTGCCCATCTGTTTTTTTTGTTTTTTTTTACCTCACGGGAAATTATATTAGCATGAGGCCCACAAAATACCATGTAAAAGTGCAGAACATATAGTTTACTGTGGGCTGCGTTGCCACCCCCGCAAACCTTTTTACAGCTCGGTTTATTCCTGCTTTATTGTGACGTCCTGCCAGGGTATCATAGCCCCTGATGCCTTTCTCACATGCCAAGTGACCTTTTGACCTTTGCGCTATCTCCATACAGGAAATTCAACAAGTCTCCTCTTATCAATCAAAGTGCTTTATGGACTTTTGGGCGCGCCGTAATATCATCTGTTGACTCGCCGGTCACATGTGCCCTGGGGATTACTCCTGTTTCACTCAGGCATAATGTTTGGTCGCCAGGGCACGTAGGCTACTACCGTGTATAAACTGCCAGCAAGGAATACATGTCACCAACATAGAGCTGGGGGGGGGGGGATACTAGCGTAGACAGACACGCGTATAGAGTTTTGGTGGATGGCAAAAACACCCCCGCATGCCCTCGCACACGTGTGGGTATAGTTGGCGGACTGCTCGTTAGGCGTCGTAAATCAGTCTGTCAGGTAGCCTGCTCCTTTGTCTGCCGTGGATGACCTCACCGCCAGCACCTCGTCTGCTCATCGTGACGAGTCCAGGGGGAGCCAGACATCTTTAAACACTCCCAGATGCAAGCGATCGCGGCTCTGCGATACGCGCGCGCACACACACACACGTGTCGACGGCGAGACATGAACGCAGACAGACACACACACACGAGAGACTGTGGTGTGAAACCCCTGCCTGGCCTAAAGAGCCTCGGTAGCCGTGGGTGAAAGGAAACCGACGGTTGTAGAAAATGAAGGCCATTATCGCCAGGTGAGAAATTATCCACATACACACACACACACACACACACACACATTCAGTTTTCGTGTCAGACTGTTCTTCGGATCGAGTCCAGGCTGCCGATCCAACAGTCAGATTCCAGGCTTTAGATGGTGGAGTTGGAGGCCTTGCCTCACTTAAAGAGACCAGACCTTTTGTTTCCCCACTCCACGTTATCTACTGATGGAATCCCTGAGGAGCGTATGAATCACTGAGACTGCTCTCCATATATCCCAGCTTTAAACCCTAAAAGTAGTGTGCTTTATTAGAGTGACTCATAGCCATGCCGTCCCATTACTGGAGCGAAAACAGGGCGCTCCCCAGACTGATAACATGAGAACTCAAGTCTTTCTGAAGTTTCACTTTCCTCCCTGCTCTCCTCCTCTTGCCTCGATCCGTCCGTCAAAGCCAAAAGCTAGGAGAGCCGGGTGGTACAGTTTCACTTTGAAACATCTTCGACTGCCGCACCCCGGGGGGCCTGTGAAGCCCGGCGATGTAGAGGGGATTTTTCTATTCGTCACGCTGTCAGTCTTCACGGGGTCAAAGGTCAGGCTAGTTAAATTCAGGGTCACCGTCTGGAGGCGAGTTGGCCAGCATGAGGCAGAGCGGCCATGGTGTCTCTTAGAAAACACCGGTGTGGTGTTCTGGGACGAGCTGTGCATGGAACACGGATTAACAATCCTAATGACTGTTTCACAGCCTCCACACGGAGAGTCCAATGCAGAGTGTTTTTTCTTGCCTCCATTTTGTAGGTCAATATGACCGCGTGAAGGCGTAGGTTTACACATCCGCATGTAATGGTGGTTTGGCATTCAACTTGACATTATAGGAATGAGCTAGCTACAGTATATGATCAAGTGGCTCTTACACATGGAGTACAGTGTCCGGTATCGGTGGCGAAGGTAGAGGTGGATTTCAGCACCTGAGTGAGTGGACAGGGCTTACAAACTGTTATTTACTGTATGTATAGCTCATCCCTTCCTGCTACTACAGCTGGGTCTAGTCCACTCCAAGTCACTGTCCAAACCTCCAGGGAGAGCACCTCCTTGGAGAAGCATGCAGCACACCCGTCCGCTCGAGCAGGACACAGCGTGGATGTAAACACAGAACACTGGGGCTTTCTCTCTCTTCACCTCTTCTGGCTCCATCCCACCACCGGTTGTTTATTTGTTGTTGTTTTTTTCTTCTCTCTAATTCCTCTCTCGCTATTTATTGTCGTTTCTTTTCTTGTGTTTCCCATTTTCCCTTTTTCCATTACCCGGTCTCTGTTTCACTAAGGCAACCCAGCTGTCTCCCTGAAGTCTGTCTTTCCTTGAGACATACGGTAGATTTGATTATGACTTTTTTTTTTTTTTTAAATAGCTAAAGATTCTAATAGCTAATTGCTAAATAGGCTCGACGTCACACTGACTTCCTTTTCAGGTGGAACAAAAATGATGTCCTTAATATCTATGTATTTTTTTTACTGAAGACAGGTGTCACAGTTTATCTCTGATTGACTTAACCCAGGCCTAACCTTGTTGATCCTTTATCTTTCTTTCTCTCCTTCTCTCCTTCAACAGGGTCCGCTTGGCATGGATGGAAAACCAGTGAGTAAAGCCCTACATAGAGACAAAACACACATTTCATTTATTTTCACGTTTCATTTATTCAAACTGACTTCTTGTTTTTGTCTGCAGGGTCCACCTGGTCTTAAAGGAAGTCAGGTAGGTCTCGCTATTGCCAAATACTCACGCTTATAAAAAAGTATTTCCAAACCGACTTGGTTGTATTAACCTGAGAGAGACGTGACCCTGTACCGTTACTCATCCATCATTCTGTCCATTTCATCAGTCACAGTCCCCACTTAGACGTCCATAGGACACGCGGCAGGTCACAGAAGCCATTATGTGACCCATCGCTAAAGAGCTCCAGGGCCACAGGGGAGTCACGGCTCGGTGCAGGCTGAGGACAGAGCACTTCGACTCCCATATGCTCCTGCCATGCCCCCCCCCCCCCCCGCCATCCATCACCCCGTCCCTGGAGCCCGAACACACACCGCCAAACATGCGCCGCCCCTCCCACGGTGAAGGGGCTTGAGGGAAAAATAGAGATAAAATGAGAGGTGGAGTGTTTAACACGCCTACCCCGTGGACGGGAGAGAGAGAGAGAGAGTGAGGGAAAAGCAAAACCGTTTATGACTTTCATCAGAGGCTCCTTAAAAACCCATTACGATCGGCCTCCGTCTCCCATGGGTCAAGTGAGGGACCATTCGTCCCCCGGAAAGTAAACACGTCGCAGCGCCCTCAGAGCTGTTTGAATAGCGCTTCCTCCAAACATCATTAATCTGTTGTTTCCCCTGCTGGAGAAGAAGTCAAGCTGTGGAGCTTCTCTCGAAAGGGGCTCTCACCGTCAGGGCCCAGCCGCGCCGCCGGTAAAGCCCCAGCTAGGAGGGACACAGGCCGGGGTAAGGACGGGCTTCATTGGGGGCCACCCCCCCCCCGTCCGTCCGGCGACGGGGACCCGACTGGAGACGTGGACGGGAGGGGAGGAGGAGATAGGCCGCTCTCTGTCATTGTGTGGGCCACTCACATGAACAGCCTCCATGCAATCAGTCTCAGTCTTTTTTTCGCTCCCAACATCTACCCTTTCTTTATCTCGCCGTTTCTTCTATTTTTGGCTTCGGTCTTTGCTTCCCTTTCTCTTTGACTCCTCTCCTCTCCTCTTCTCCCCTCTCCCCTCCTCTCCTCTCCTTTCATCTCCTCTCGTCTCGTCTCGTCTCCTCTCCTCTTCTCCCCATGATCTGTGGTTGGAGGCGCCTTTGCAGTCCCTGGGACACTCGTGGTCAGAGGATTAAACCAGGCAGACTATGAGGCTAGTGTTTAGCCACACCACAGCCCTGACCACCGTTCCACCTCGTCACACGCACACACACACA
This sequence comes from Galaxias brevipinnis, assembly GCA_036023535.2. Classification (NCBI taxonomy): domain Eukaryota; kingdom Metazoa; phylum Chordata; class Actinopteri; order Galaxiiformes; family Galaxiidae; genus Galaxias; species Galaxias brevipinnis. Next base: position 5,322 of record JAVQIZ010002092.1, read on the forward strand.
CGCACACACACACACACACACACACACTGGCCCTCCAATTGGCACCTTGCGTTGTGTCCAGCTGAGGACGTCAAACTGTCCGACCAACACGCAAATTGCAATGGCCTCTGTGGGTGCTCTGCCAAACCCTGTTTCCAGTTACTAAGACATAATGACCGTATGGTATCCTCCTCAGTGGCAAAAAAAAATGAAGTTCCGCTTCATTACATGGAAGGACCTTCTGACTTCTGTCTCCGAGATGGAGGGATGGAGGAACCAGTTTTCGTCGCTCGTTACCTCAGGAAACCCCCCAAGAGCCTGTCCGCAGGCTCCCAGTTTCTCCCGACCTGGCCAGGTGTTTCCCTCAGCGAGCCCAGGTCGTCGTCTCGTAGCTGGAGCACGTTCCGCCCCTTGTCCTCCCCCACTCGTCCGGATGACTTACGACGGGAATTCCTTTTGCCTAACGCGAGTGCACGAGGTCATATCCACCCCCCCCCCAGAAAGGCCGGCTCTCGGTTGGGCTTGATAGAGTGCTACGTGCAGCTGCTTTGCATGAGGTGCCGCTCTCAAAGTGGGGGCGCGTGGGAAGGAGGGATGACTGTCCGTGTGATTTACCCCCTCTAACCTGTCTTCCATTATCCTCTCTCCTTCCGCCAGGGACCCGAGGGACCTAAAGGAGATAAGGTACGTTTGAGGATGGCCTTCCTCACCGCCCTCTGAGATCGACGCATGCATGCATTCGTTTCTGACATTTTAACCCGCACATCAATTCAAACATGCACACACACACACATACACACACGCACACACACACACACACCCACACACACACGCACAGCATACAGGAGTTCTCTCCGTCGCCCTCCCACACACGTATGTACTCCCACACCTCCCGTCTAACTGGCCGTCCATTGCATGTAGCTGTGCTGCAGCTCGTATGGCTAGTCTCGGTTGATAGAGCGAGGTGGTGGACCGGTTTGCAGGCCCTACAGCGCAGATCGCCATGCTAGCCAGATGTCCTCCCTGAGCATTCTGAACCTCTGCCCAGCCCCATGGTTTGAGCTGTGGAGGCTCGCGTGCGCCTAGCGTTATAGAAGCCTGTGTTTGGGATGTGTTTGTGTGTGTGTGTGTGTTTCGTGTGAGCGTTTTATTTGTGTCTGCATTATCCAGATCGGTCAGGGAAACGACACGCCTGCGGTAAACAGCGTCTGTCAGGAACATCATGCTTTGGGATTTCTGGAAAATGGGAAGTGTCGGACGACGTTGAGGTTAGGGAAAATTGGCTCTCGTCATGTAATCCTAACGGTGGCCCTGGGACGAGACTCCGAAATCCTCAACAGAGCAGAGGCAACCCTCAGGACGTGTGCACTCTCCATTTTTAACAGATGGCGTGGCCTGTCAGATCACTCCCGAGCGTCCTTTTTTTTTTCCCTCAGTTGCTAGTGTGTTGCCAACAGAGCTGCACAGATGAATCCTCTTTAGCCTGCCTCCTCTGTCCTCCTCCGCCGTCACTCATAACCGTTTGAAAGCTGGTATCGCTTTCCATGCAGCATGAAAATAACTCTAATAGTGTCTGTTCTGTGTTCTTTCCAGGGTGACCAGGGAGACGTTGGACCTCGGGTAAGCCACACAGTATTCCGCACGCCCTCTCCACTCTCAGCTCAGACACTCTCTCTCAGCGCGCTCACATGTGATCTGATGTCGGTCTTGGGATGCATTTTGATGGACCCGTGACCCAAAGTCAGAAAGAAGTTACGGGGGGAAAACAGTTGTTTTTTGGTCCGTTGGAGACTGTCGCGGAGAGACAAACAAATTCCGAAGTTCACCTTGTGACTCTCTTCCATACCACCACCCCCCTCCTCTGGAATCCATTTCCCCCCTCCTCCTCTCCATGTATTTGCACTCCTCCCCTCCTCCCCCTGTTCTCGGTGGAGTAGAGAGCAGAGTGATGGTCCATTACAAATCAGGAATCAAAGTCAGGCAGAAGGGAGTTGGCACTCGTTGGAGCATTTGCAGCGAGGGGAAAAACATTCCGCATTCATTGTTACAGTGTTTTCGCACCGAGTCACGCACCTCAAAATGGCTGTTTTAGAATGTAGTGTCATTGCGTGCTAGTATCTAGTGTGTGTGTGTGTGTGTGTGTGTGTGTGTGTGTGTGTGTGTACCTGCACACCTTTTCTGTGCCCGCTGTGATGGATTATCTGAGAGCACACTCTTCCTCCACTAAGGAGGTTTTTTTTCTGGTCGCGTCTCCCAATCCCCCCTCAGCCATGGCGGAGAAGGTATAAAATTAAAGTAGCATGGAACTACTCAAACCTCTCCATCAAAACCCCAGAGAGACACCGCCGCCAGTGAACCGACGCCAGAGCTACCGAGTGTAAAGCCGTTTTCACCATATCTCTCAGCCCTTTGGGAGGGACTTGTCTGCCTCTGGCATGTCATTGTTGCCTTTTAAAAGTCACGTAATTCCATCCCGTTTTAGGTCCTGTGTAATTATCTCCTTTCTTTCCTCAGTGCGGTCTGAAAGTCAGCCCCCTGTGTGTTACGGTGCAGACTTTGAATTATTCAAAGATGTCGTGGCCCGTTATGCATACAGTACATGAAGATCCTTTCCAAACCGTTTGACACAGTCACTTCTGGTTGAAGTCAATGTGTATGTCTTCTGGGGGGAATGCTTGAACGTAGTTCACAGATTTCAGGGTTAACAATGTGTAAGATATTTTGCATGGTAAAAGTTATAATAATAATAATAAGGAAAAATGAATACCATTATAATAACTAGTTGTACATGGTAATTGCTTCTGTAAAACTATTCAATGGGAGCTATGTTGGCCAATCACCGACACTCATGATAAGTGATTGACTGCATTACCAAGGGTGTAGTATTTTAAAGGTACGACCACATGATGTTGCCAGTGTGCGTGTGCGTATGATGGAGAGAGGCTTTTAGATGTGGGCAGAGGACAAACGAGGTGCTGTTCGGGCCGTGCCGCTCGGTAGGACTGGATTTACGGTGCGGTGCTGAGGCAGCCTCTGTGCCGTACCCGGCTGCAGCTTAGCCATAAGTCACTTTGGTTTCCCCAGCTCTCCCTGGTGGGCGTCGAGCTAATCGTCCGTGCCAAAAAAGCCAACCCCCGTGGCGCGCTGCGTTAGCTATCAATCCGCGTGGGTAAATATTGCTCTTGGAGAAGATGGAGGCCGCTTTGAAGTGCTCGGGCAGCTCCACATCTGAAACCACAGCGCGTGGCCTAGCAACGCCCGCGCCGGCTCAAAACAAGCGGCTCCGTTCCTCGGCCGAGTGGGGCTGCAGCGAAGGCTGGGCCCAGCCCGGTGACAGTGGAGGAGTGGGACGAGAGAGGTCAAACAATAAATATGGGAGAAACTGTTTGGAGGATGTTTGGATGTTGTTGAGGTGACATCCTCATCCTTCACTCGTTTAGGACCTCGTGAAAATGCACACTTCACCTCGCAAATATAAAATGTACACCTTTAACCTTAAAGTAACGGTGTTGCACCAGACGAGGATTCGTTCTGTAACGGGAAACCTGCCCACTTGGTTTTTGGAAACCCTGCCAGCCCAGTGATCCCTCTGCCCCTGGCGACCTATGACCTGACGGGGAGGATGAGAGGAGACCGGGAAAGCAGAGCAACAGGTCGTGCGTCACTGTCACCCCTGGGCATCCGGCCTATTAATCACTCACAGTGCCAGCGCAGGAGCCAGAGGGGGAGCCAAGCCCTCCAAGCCTCCGACGGCATGGCAGAGGCATTAAGAGACGCTTTGACCCAGAAAGACGGGAGGCGAAGCAGAAAGAAAACACTGTGGCTACAAGAGAAGCTATGAAAGATGAGGGTTGGATAGGCCGGCCACTTTTTGATGGAGGATTAAAGAATGCTTTTTGATCGGAGCTATTTTCCTCTGACAAGTCCTCTCACAGGCTACGGTCAGAGCCCAGACTTTAGGCCGGACAGAAACGGTATGCTGGGGTTCCTCTGGAGACGGCGATGAAAGACGAGCCCGGGACGGGGATGCGTTTAATCCCCGGCCAACGCCGGCCTCTAGCTTCCTGTTAGAGCAGTGACACAGAGGGCACGGTTAGACAGGTTTCCTAAAGGGCTGTTATTCTGAAGTGTGGTGGGGTGGAGGTATAAGGGAGAGGGGGGGATGTTTCAGCCTATGGAGGCGGACCACGTTATGCTCCAGTGAGGCGCATATGTGGGATCCATGGTGGGAACGGCGTGAATGAGCGGAGAGAGAGAGAGAGAGAGAGCGAGAGAGAGAGAGAGAGAGAGAGAGGGGAGGGCAGGAGAAGGAGAGGCTGTTGTGTCTGAAAAACCTCAGCTATCCAGCGCTCACCGCAGACCACTAACAGAAACCTCATGACCAGAAAGGCATCTCTTACTCCACTTCTCACTCTCTATTTCTCTCTCCGCGTCTCTCTCTCTCTCTCTACGTCTCTCATGCACACAGTCACACGCTCACACGTCCATCTCTCGCTCTCTCTCTCTCTCTCCAATAGGAGTCCGTCATCCCATTAAACCGTGCATTTCCCATCACTGCTATCGATCACTACATCCCTCTCTTCTGTGGTTGCAAACGGCACATTTCCATGGCGACAGGGTTAGGGTCGAAACTCTGGCAACAGGCCTTTTTTCCGACTTCACAGACCATCCTCCCGTTTTTACTGACTGTTAAGGCGGGGGATACGATTTAGCGTTCCCGGTTGGGTTATGTTATACGAGGGGAAGATGGACACGCTGCACAGGGTCCAAACTCAAACAGACCGACAGGACCGTACAGGCCTGGAGAGAGAACCACAGCAACGCTGCCAAACCCCATGTTGCTGACACAGAGGTATGAGACGTGCTGTAATCACGGACCTTTTGTATGACCCTCTCTCCCCCTCCTCCTCCTACCTCTCTCTCCCCCTCGTTCCTCTTGCAGGGTCTGCCGCTCCACAGCACTCACGCAAGTCTGCACAGTAATCAGATTCTCGCCCTCAAGGTTTGTCCCCTCGTACTCCCCCGCCCTTCCGTGGGTTTGACCTCCCAGCAGATCCCCCCCCCCCCCCTGACTACCAGGCTGCTGCCCTGTCTCTGTCCCT
>JAVQIZ010002193.1:0-5000 GCA_036023535.2 Galaxias brevipinnis
ATTACCAAGATTTATAAAATAAACGCAAAAAAATCACCTATTTGGGTGACCACTCAGTGGTACTGGGAGGGTTTGGCTCACCACCCCCCCCCCCCCCCCAAAAAAAAGGGCAGCGTCCAGTTCATTGTAGCTGCAGTTGTACAATTTTGACACAGGTAGAAATAATATTAGGTTGTTTTTCCCCGTGATTCATCAAAACGGATGAGCGATTAACACTCAGCCGTTGTCGACATGCAGCAGTGGTCCCTAATGAAGCTAAACTTAAACCCCTCCAACTAGCAGATGGCAATTACGTGGCGCCATTAGCATCAAAGTGTATTTCAATCAGGGGCTTTTTTTTGTTGTTGACTAAACCGCAGAGCCCTCGGTTTCCCACCGTGTGCTCCTGTGTGATCCGTGCGCAATGAATGCGCTGCTTGTTGGATTAATTAAGGGCTTTAGCTGAGAAACACTCAATTAACATTTTGCAAATGCCTTAAATACTTTTGTATTTCAGCATGCCAACTGTACCCCTCGGGGGTTGATGAGGCAGACATTGTGATGTAGAAAGGGGCACCCCTCGCAATCAAAGCACAAAAGTGCTAAGGCGTGTTGTGCTGGCTGGGGTGGGGGGACTGTTTCCCCAATAAGTTTAAGCGTTCTCTTTGGGGATTTTGAAACTATGCAGAGCGTTTAAACTACAGAATGGAAGTTTTGTGGCTGCACTCCGCACATTGTTTACCTTTCCTTTGAGCTAGCTACAAACATTGTTTACAGCCTTCGCTCCATTTCTCTAGCAATTGCAAATCCATATCCTCTGTTGAGAAACTGACTGAAATGTAGCTAGTACAATGTATGCTAACATATGCTGCTTTTCCAAAACAACATTTGACTGGACTGAACAGAAATTGTCACCTGGAAGACAATTCGATCCATATCTTTCAGAGAGAGATATGGATATGAACTTGAAAGCAGAATAATATGTAGCATATTATAGCTGATTCATGAAATATTTAGACTGGATTATGCCTGCGCACTTGGATATATCTCAACCTGTGAGAGACAAAAACAGAGCTATTGTCTGGATGTCTATGTTCGACTGAACACCCTGTCTGAGAGTTATGAGCTTGGGCCTATTATCAGCTGACAGAACCAGTACAAGCCAATACATCATCTTTATGTGACTGTATACCGGGAATACCTGGGCACCAACCTAGACAACACAACCATGACGCACATGGGACAGAGCTGTCACGACTGACACATTGCTGACGGACCATGCACAGACACATGTATATACACACACACACACACACACATACTGACAGTATATTCACACCGCACATACATATATAGTATATATACGGAAAGTACAAGTCACGCAGTCTACCAGCGTGCATTCTCCATGTCCATATGGCTCAACTAATATCAGAATGCATCCGAGCTAGAATCGTAGACACATGATGTCGATTTGTCATCAAATAGTGTGTGTGTGTGTGTGTGTGTGTGTGTGTATGTTGGCGTGTTGTGTGCAAGGCAGAAAAGACTGCAATTGTCTGACCCTCTCCAAAATGAGATCATGTCTGCGACTTTGTAGAACGACTCGGGTCAAGCTACCAGTATCTCCCAGAGCTCACCCGTGCCCCCTCTCTGTCCTTGCCTTTCTTGCTACCTAAGTACGCGCCAAAATTGCACGGTCACGGCAATGATTGGGAGACACGAAGCAATTTCAATGCGATCAGAGCGGGCGACACGTTTGAGGAATGTTGGCTGTGGAGCGGTGGAGGAAAGGAGGGAGGTTGGTGAGGGAGGGAGAGAGGGAGGAGAAAGCAGTGTGGTGCACTCCAAAGGGTACGCCATATGCTTGCCGCTGAAGAGACAGCTGCCCCCAAAAGCCTGGGATTCCTGGTTTTCTGGCAGTGCTCTGTTTGGGCGCCAGAGTGATGCAGAGTGCTAATTGCCATTCTGGAAGGAGAAGAGAAAGGGACGGGGGAGCGGTGAGGCAACGCGAGAGAGGAGGGGAGAGACAAAAAGGGGGAGAGACAAGAGGGGGACGGGCTCGCCGAACAAAGCGTCTCTTTGTGTCGTCTGGACGGAGACTTGTCATGAGCCGGCGGAGACGCGGAGGGGGGACCGTCTTGCGATTGTTGGGGATGCTGCAGTGCAGATGGCTCCGAGGTTGCGTTGTCAGCGCTCCTGGCTTCACACACGGGATCAGCACACACACACACTACGCACACACACTACACACACGCTGCGATGTGATACTTCCTTATCGGCCCTCTAATAGCGGCATGCTAGCAATATGCCAGATCTAAAAGGAGCCTCGGTCGAGCGGCACTTCTAAAGTTTGGAGAGGGTGTGTCTGTGTGTTTGCGTGTAACATGTGTGTCATCTGAATGCTGCTGAATGTGTCTCATGGGTCGTACTGGCAGAAAGGTAAGTGGGTCCTTTCGGTTCTGAATGTGTGTGTGTGTGTGTATGTGTGTGTGTCTAATGTGTGTATCTAGTGTGTTCTACCCGACTCAACATGTTCCCACTCGGTGCCTCCATGGCACAGGGGGCTGGCTGGCCAAGCCAGACTGATCTCGAGATGAGCCACCTTCACCTCCAAACTGCAGCGAGGAGTGGAACTTCTTCTTCGTTAACTTTCCGTTCCTTTCCGTCCCTGGCAGCTGAAAGGCGAACACTTCAAAAAAAGAGTAGCCATTAAGTCCCAATCGTTCCCAGTCGTGGTCTCTCTCCGCGGCATTTGGCACTGGAAGCACTCTCCTGGCAGAGCCACAAAGGCAGGAACCCCCGTCTGATCTCGGCCTTGCACCTGGGAGACCCACAGAGCTTCCCTTGAAGAGAATCTCACAATATTACTTTATTGAGTGGAGTCCCATTCAGGGACCCCAGCCCGCTGTTTGTAGCTTCTTCAATATATTGCGGCTCAGCCTTTTTGTACTATATAGAGTGTTGCTGCAGACAAGACTAGTGTTCAGGGCCACATAGTGGATTTGAGTCCTTGTATTGGTATGGGGGGATTGAAAGGTATGTTGAATGAAGGTTTTAGTTGGCTGGAGTTACTTGGAAGTATTGTGAAAGTGTGTGTCACCGGTTTCAGAGCGGAAATCGCTTCTTGGTGGGTTTTCAGAAGGCAAGGTGGCTTTAGAATTCCGAGTGCCAGAATTTTAAAGGATCATTTCTGACAAAAATAAGTGCAGCAGGAGCCGAAATCTCTCCTGGTTTGTCTCATCTCTGTTCTTTTTTTTCCACGTTTTTTTCACTCTGTCCCATCATGGTCTCGTCCCTTCGATGAATCCCTCCATTCTCGCTCTCCCCATCTCTCCTTGTCTTTTCCCTGAGTTTTATGAGTGCGTTGACAGTGAGGCAAGGAAACGCCGTTTCAAATAATCAACACGCAGTCGCCAGATTCTTTGCGATGAATCCCGACAGCCAGGAGTGTTTGAACAGCCATTGGAGGCTTCTCAATTAGCCATGAGGAACCAGCCCACGTCTTATCATAGTGTTCTCATTAAAGACTTTCACCTGTGACGGATCAAAACTGGGTTGTTTTTTTTGTCACGACGTCGTCGCCTCCCCCTTCTTTCCTTTTCTCCTCCTGTCATTCAATAGAGGCTTTAAAATGACTAATTTCCCTCCGTCACTCTAATTAGGAGGATTTGTCAAACGGCGGGCATAGCGTGGGTAATTTGTGCTCTTAAGGAGCCATTCGCTGTATGGATTGTGCGGCGATGTATGTGAGGGAACGCTGTAGCCTCTATGCTAATGAGAGGGCCCTGCAGCGTGCTTTGAGTGCTGAAAAGCCGTGCGGCGTTTCTTAATGTGGCTACATACATGTTTGCGGTGTGAACAGAGTGCTAATTTACGCCTGTGCTTGGGTGCCTTTGTGTGAAGAGGAGGAGGTAGCGGCAGCAGTGCGCTTTCACCAGCAGGAGGCCATTTTATCTGTGATTGACGCTGTGTGGAAATGCAACGCCAAGGAAAGGTTGACGCTCGCCATGCGAGAAGTTGTGGGAGTGGGCGCAGTTTGAGACGTAAACAGATATCTTTGCCATTTCCCGACACAAAAGTGAAAAGCAAAGCAATTTTCAGTAGGATCTGTGGACCACAAACGGCCGAAAAATATTCAATGTGGACGATCCACAGTCTTTGCCAAACTCGCAAGTCTGTGGCATTGCTGTGTGCTAGTTGATTTACTGTACTTTTTTAAGTTCATTGAAAGGGTCCGAGATTTAAACTATTTACTTTGGAATGGGTTTGTGAAAGCTCAATTTCTATAATTTGTTTTGTTTAAATAGCACGCACAGAGTGGAAGATTTGAACAAGGGCTGAAGAAGACAAGAAGAAAGAATGAATTGAAAGATAAGAGTGAAAGGAGAGGAGGAGGGTGATAAAGGAGAGAGCCCTTCGTTTTTAGAGGACCTTTTATTTTGAGGGAAGAGAAAGGACCCCCCCTCTTGGGTACCCCTGGCTGTGCCTGATTGAAGCGGTGGGAACAGGCCTGTTGGTGGCACGCCCTGAATAGGGGACCTTGGCCCCTCGGCGCTCCCTAAGTGGGCCTGCCAACACTTACAGGCTAAGGCCCCTGTTCCTCTCCTCCACTCTTCTTTCCATGCTCCTCTCTCGCTTGTTCTCCTTCCCTTCCATCTTCCCCACCCTGTCTTTCACTGCCCCCCCCCCCTTCTGTCTCTCTCACACAGGTCCAGAGAAAAGGACCGGACAAGTGGCAAGACAAGAGGACCGGCCCCTTGGTCTGCAGGGGCCTGGTGTAATTAGCCTGCTCCCCTGCATAGAAGCTCCTCTCAGGGCTGGTGCTGTCCATTGTGTAGAGCAGGGGTTGGAGGCTGAGAGGTGGGGCTGAAAGGCTGGATCACCCACCCCTGGTTCTCCTTTCTACTGGCGGCCTTTCTGTAACCTCCACAGGCCCATTCTCTGGGGTGATTGGTGTGTTAATGAACTTGATGGTTTCCAGGCTTGGACCAATATTACGCCCCCATAAAAGGGTTCTAGTT
>JAVQIZ010002193.1:7500-19034 GCA_036023535.2 Galaxias brevipinnis
GTCTAAACCTATCTTAGAATCCTATTAATGAAACAGCAAATCCCCAATTGAAATAGTGCTCTCCAGGTAATTTTTTCCCCCATTTAAAACATCCCCCCGGCAAACTGCCTTTTTGACAACTGGAAAGTAGTAGGAGTTCTAATGTGTGTTCAAACAGCCCGGAAGCTTTCATTGGCGTACACCTCAATTAGCACAGTCATAGGAAAAACGAAAAGCTGTTAGCTTTTTTTTGGAGCAAAACAAAAGTGTATTGAACAGTCAACAGTGTGACTCACTCTAGAGCCCTCACCTGTGGCACCGTGTGGAGGTGTGTGAATGACTAACAAAACCTCCTGGATAAGCCATCGAGCAGGCCAAGTGACAGGCGTCGCTTTGTTGGCTTGTGCGACACATGCCTCTCAAAACAAAACAGCTTGTCTCTGTACGTTCATTGAGCTTGTTTCCCTGTCCTTTGCCTCTCAAGGCCAGCAAGCTGTCAACGAATCGGTGAGTCAGTCTTTTTAAAGAAGCCACCCTCCCCGGTTTCCACGTTCGAAAGAGATCCCAGGAAAAGAACCGTTCTCTGTTGGTGAACTTCTAAGTTGTCGGATAAGTCCTAGGAAAGAGAGAAAGGGTTCCTCCTAGCGGTGAGACGGCAGAACTGCGCCGACCCTCCCCATGTTGAACAAGAGAAAGCCAGGCAGACTCCTCCATAGCAACAGTCTCTCATAGCAACAACTTCTTTAAATAAAGATAGCCTTGCCTCTCGTTTTTCTTGTATTTCTCATCCTTGGAAACAGAATGTACCGTATCGTGATCCTGTTGAATTGATGGTGCACACTTGAATAAGTATTTGTGATTGCTCTAACCATTTTTGGATGGGCGCAACAAACACAACCCCACATCCTTTTAAAAAAAGAGTGAATCAATCCTTTCCCATTGGAAGGATGGCATCAGAGGCATAGCAGACACAAAAGTAAAATAATTGAGACTTCCTCTGAACATGAAGGGCAGTGGCTGGCTACCAATTTGAAACCCTGACTCCCCACATTAACGGCAGCCTCTTAAGTAAAAAAATCCATCGGACCAATTTGAACTCTTTACCTTCCCTTCTCCCGAGTAGCTTGAATGGGATTCGTCCTTTTAAATGGAGATCTAAATTTGAGCTCCGCCTGCAGGGGATCTTGGCACGGAATTGGTTGTCATGAGCCAGACATCCAATTTCAGTCCCACAATGCAGTGCTTTGATCATGCTTTAGCCACAACTTTTCACACACACACACCCTGTATGCACTCAACATCCTTCCTTCTCAAAACGTAGACCTAAAATGAAGCCGGACAGGAGAGCCTTCTGCACTCTAGCCGTGCAGGGCCGTGGCAAGTCCAATCTCAGACCCATAGCACGGCGCTTTGATCAGCGGGCTGGCTTGATTTAGGACGCCTCCGCGGACTGTCCATCATTCCGCTCACAGGCCTCCGCAGCATGCCTGGACTGAGACCTGGAGGAAATAAGGGGAGGAATCGGATCGGACGGGAGGGAGGGCAGTGGAATCCTAATGTTTCATACCCCTAGTCTAGTCTCGCCCTTGAGTCTGGACGGCGCAAGCAGGGGGCTGTTTATTTTGGTTAATGGTCCTGAACTCGCCGTGTTTGTCCCTGCTCCTCGGGGGCTTAATCACCTCCTCAGTATGCGATGTGCTCCTCTTTGGCTTTTCAGGAAGGGTTGTTTTGTCACACGGAGCTTTTCGGCGAATGTTCAGGCAGATAACTCCAAGTCAGTGCCCCCCGGTGACGTAGGCCGTCATACTGCGTGTGCTACACACACACACACACACACACACACACTAATCGCTTGACACACAGGTTCACTGTCAAATGTCATGTCAATGAGGGAGGTGGGGAGGTATTTCAATGAGCTGATGTCTGTGTTGGGACGTGTGCTTGTCGGATGAGGGGATGAGAAAAGGCTCCCACCTCCACCTCAACTGCCACCTCGGGTCTGCTCATCTTTTCCAAAGGGGTGTTGATGTATGCTAATCTGTTCCAAAGCGGGATTGACGTATGTGTGCTCCCTCCCTTCGAACGGTGCCCCGGGTATGTTAGGCCTGGCAGCTTCAAAATACTTAACAGGCCCAACCATGCCAAACTGAATTGTATTCACATTTAATAAATGGTTAAGACGCATGACTTTGTCGGATGACTTTGTCTGACTAAATCGATTGATCCTGATTGCATTCACGGAACTCTCACTATTACCGCTTCCACAATCATTTTGGTATTAGCTTTTTGAATTTTTTTCTCTCTGGAGCGTCTACAACTTTTAGATGAATTGCCTCAAAAGGGCATAGCCCTGTCTCTAGCTGCATTGGCGATGAGATGGGCTACAGTGTTCGGCCTGAGGTTCACATGCACCATCAACAAGTGGTGGGATACGCCCTGATGACGCTCGAGCCAAGGAGACCAGTGTATTAACATGCACTTTAGGAGGGAAACAGAGCAGATAGTTCCTCTGCCATTTGTAGCCTGTCAATAGCGAGAACATCCCAATCACTGCTTGTCTGACGGACAGTGTTGCACATCACCTTGCTGCTGAAGGACAATGCTGGCTACAATGAAATGAGGGCAGGGACATATTTAGGTTGTCTTAAAAGAGCATGCGTTGCTTTGGAAGAAATACAGCGACAAACCCAAAAGACTAGAGAAACCCATTACTCCATTTAAATGACTTGAACCGTAGCCTGTAGGTCCACACATGCCAATCGTCTTGTACGGAATTGCACAACCAAATACACAATAATTCATAAAAACAGTGTTGCATGTCACCGCATGCTCTCTCCTCATAAATTCCTTTTCAATTGTCAACTTGTTTGGGATTTCAAATGTCTCACTGATCAGAGGCAATATTTCTTTGGATTGCAGAAAGATAGATGCCTTCTCGTCCTCTGGGGGGGCTCAGGGAGTGTTTCAGAGGCACATGGGCTGTCAGTGCCAAGCTGTCAAACAGACACTTACAAGAAGTGAAGGCAACCGTCTCCTTGTTGCCGGCATGTCTACCCAAACATCCCTAACTTTCTCTGTGTGCCAGACTCCATTTCAATTAGAACCAAGCGAAAGCCCCCGTGCACTGTCAAAGACTGTTTGAGATGCGAGGCCTTTTTAAGTGGAATCCCATGAAAGTGTTTACGTCCTGCCTGGTTAAAGGGGTCTCTAAGTGCACAGTAGTGTATTCTGTGCGTGTCACCGTGCATGTTTTTTTTTGGTGTGTCGATGCTGCCGTCTTAAATGTCCCACATTTGCACAACAAGGCAGCCCAGGCCTTCAATTGGAAATACATCTATCATTATTTGAAGCACTTTGCCTGCAAAGTAACACCATCGTTTGGAGACTTAAGCGCGGCCACTTCACAAGCTTGCTGTGCCTCTCTGGTTTAGAGAGAGGCCAGACGTGTCAGGGCGCTGACATATTCCGAAGGGCTTCAAAAGGAGGGCGATAAACACTGGCGCTGGCAGGCCCTTCCCTGGCAATATCACATAAACAGGGGACCAGGAATCACTGTCCCACCATTAGCCAGCAAGTGGCAGGTGAAATCACTCGCGAACGAGTGTGTTTGTGTGTGTGCGCGCACTTCCAAGTTGATGTGTTGCCAGCCCACCGCATCCCTGCCGAGAGAGATCTGATAGCTCGCATCGTTGTCATCCACTCTAGGAGGATGAAGTGAGGAGAGAGCGGTGAGTGTGTGTGTGTGGGTGTGGAGGAGAGGAAATGAGAAAGCGAGATGGAGACCACTGATGGAACTCGAAGGAGGCACTTCCTGGTTGTGCTATCTCCCCGTCTGTCGCGGGCGGCTTTAGAGCACATCATACTTGATTCCACTATCACCACCGGTCGATTGGGGGGCCCGAGGGGTAGTTGTGCTGGACGTCACGGCGAGCAAGACGAAACGACAGTCTGATAGAAATGTAAATAGCCCAGTCAAACTCCTAGTCAAGTGCCAAGTGAGACATGCCACTTTGACAGGTGGATAAGGCGTGCTCATTGGTAACATTCAGCTCCCCAATGAGTGATCACACGACGCTCGTTCCCCGCTTAGACAAAAAGTATTTCTCGATCTCCGTTAGGTTTCATAACCCAACAATACAGTGCTGAAATAAAACGCTTGGGCTAAGCAAGGGGGAATGGTTTACCAGGCAACAGTGCACTGGGACAATGAGGGAAAACAATCCAAATGACACTATAGAAAACCTACTGCATCCTTAATCATCCTTAAGGTTATTCCCAATGAACAGATGGCCTTTGAAATTGGAGAGCTCTTCAAAGCGTCAAGCAGAACTTTATAACTTGCTGGGGGTATGGGCTCGCAGAAAGAAAGTGGAGCTGGAGAAGAAAGAACTGCCAAACGGAATGGGATTGAATCTACCATGCATTTTGGTGAACCGTTCCTTTCTGTTCAGCAGACGCCCCGCGGCTGTGGAAGATTGATTGGATTCCACCTTAGTACCTAGTCGGGACATTTCCTGACAAATAGAATACTGTTGGCACAGAGAATGTATCAGGGCCCTGGGGTGGTGCTAGCTCAACCTGCTATGAAATTAAATCAATTGTGCATTTGCACCTCCTTTAATGTGCTAGGGGAAAATAATCAGCAGTCATCCGTGCAATAACTTTCTGCCGCGGTTTTTGTTCAGTCTCCAGGCTGTGGGTAGGCACTACTAGGCAGGCGTTGTTTCCGTTAACTATGCACTGTATAGAGCGCAAACATTTACCAATAGACGGGCCATATGTAATGCAAGCTGTTCCCATTCTTTTTTTTTGTCATCCATTACATGTGCTAAATCCCAGATGATGGTTAAGTCACTCAAACGTTTCCTCCATTTACACTAGACTACATTGGAACTTCATGTGCCACGATAAAGGTATGTCCTATTCCAATGTAAACGTGTGTTTGAGGGTTAACGGTAGTGTGTATTTTCCTTGCTAACACCTGCTGGAACATACTATATTTTGCAATCCTTACAATGTGGGTTCAATTTGTTTCTAGTATGATATGGCAACAAAACACAATTGGATCTTTGCAGCAGTGGCTTGGCCATGCAGTCTTACTTGGCTTCCAAGACAAATTCAAAATGGACCTCTCCCCCCTTTCAAGCAACAGACAATTTCTGTCAGAGAGGTCCGCATTGACTTGTAACAGCCTGCGTTTCAAATGATTCACCTTGTCAAAAATGTTTACAAATACCAATTGTGCCAAACACTCAAATGAGGAAAGATTAGGAACCTTTTGCTTTGCAACAGTTGCGTGGGGCACAAACATAAGCATTGGTTTCCTGTCAGAATGAGACACCTTCCTAGTAATTTCCTGGCGATTTCAAATGGCAGTTACCAAGACGCCAGGTTTCCCTGAATATTAAACTCCTACAAATGCCTCTGAAAAACACTGAAGTTTGTTTTTCTTGATTTCAGTCTTTGGTTTGAAATAACCGGAACATGCTTATTTAGTCATAAATGTGCAAACCCTTAGACAAAATAACCAATAGCATTAACTCTTGTTTTACCTTTATGTATTCTACTGTGGCACAACTCCCTGAAATTGTAGGGTTTCAAAAAAGTAATGCCAATATCTACAAATACAATCCACTGCCGTGTTTGCCAAAGCAAACAATGGAATGGATGAACTAGGATAATGTTAAATGCAAAACATATTCCTATTATATGCATGATCAAAAGGTAATTCGATATGAAATTGCACCAATTAAGTAGCATTGGGTGCTTTCACCAGCAGAAGTTACCTGTTCACAGTATTGAATTGTGTAGGTTTAGGTTACCAGCTTCAGTAAACAGAATTGGCCAAATTCACAGATACATAAAGCAGCAAAAACAAAAGTTGGATTTGAGGCACTTTTACTATTTTGGAAAGTTTAGCAGTTTCACAAAAACATGCATTATTCACAAATGGTGCTTAAATGATACAGATTGTTATAATGGGTTTGAGGGGTTCAGAATAAAATATTGTATTTACAAATTTAAGTGTCATCTACATACTTGACTTTAGGTGGTATATTTAGAAAAACCTATAAAATGTAGCTTAAAATAGCATAGGATAGCATAGGACTAAAAGTAAATGGGATCAACATGCACCTTGAGCAAACTACAGATTGTCCCAACTTTCTTCTCCACCTTCTCTTGTTGCTAGTAAAAAACCTTGCTGCTGAACTACGAAACGCAGCACATGAATACAAGACCCACAACCTCAGTAACGAAATATAGCGGCCAATATACAATTATTAGGGCCTACTACAAACACAATTGGGGTCCAACAGTGCGCAGGACTAGACAACCTCATCTCAACTGACGAGCTGCTTCACTCGGTCATTGTATTCCATGTACTTTATCACCTAACATGCTAATAAAACAACGCGGGGCCTATATGTGATGGCCTAGTATCAGTGTACTCTCAAAACCGTTGAGGTTCTTGGCTCAGTCCTTGTATTCCGTGTACTTCTTGGCAGAGCCATTCACCTTGCTGGCGGGATATTTTAGTTTATTAAGGGCCATTTTGCGGAGCACAGCTTGGGGTAAATCAACATGACATTTCTCAGCAAGCTCTACCAGATAAATCATAACATCACTGAGCTCCTGGGCGAGGTGTTCCCTTTCTGAGTCGCTCCAGTTGGGCAACCCCTCGGCCACCTCCCCACGCCATTGGAAAAGTTCGGATACCTCGCCCACCTCCCCGACCATGGCCAGCAGAAGGTTCCGGGGCTGGTGGAACTGGTTCCAATTTCTCTCGTCTGTGAACTCAGCTTGCATCCGCCGAATGTCTTCGATTGTAGGCTCAGCACTGAAGGTGAACCTCTGTTCGTTTTCTGGTCCATTCTGTTGCGTGCCTGTTTTCAGGCTTGCGTCCCCGTCAATGCTGGTGCAAACGGTTAGCGGCATGCTCGATCTGGCAGTAGCGTTGTTTGTCTTGCCTGAAACATCGACATCTAGTCCATGCACTTCGTCGCCGTTCATTGCCATCATGTTTTAGGAATTTTTGAGCACGTTCAACAGCTGAATAGCAACAAAATCTTGGAAAGCAATATTGTTCTGCTCACCATGCGTGAAAGTCCCGCCACTGTAGCTGAACTAGAAATGACGTAAAATAAATAAGACGGAAACAGTGCAGAAGGGACAACGTTTCATTGATGATTATGGGATGTGGAGTTATTTTGAAGTACTTATACATAGAATCAATGTGTGA
The DNA here is from genome assembly GCA_036023535.2 of Galaxias brevipinnis. NCBI lineage: Eukaryota > Metazoa > Chordata > Actinopteri > Galaxiiformes > Galaxiidae > Galaxias > Galaxias brevipinnis. The sequence goes on from JAVQIZ010002193.1 coordinate 14,720, forward strand.
AGCGCATCCTGGAGAACTACAATTCCCAGAATCCAAACGCAATACTTAGAAACATGTCTGCGCCCTCTGCGGGAATGTGTGCACTTTTGGGGAACATCAATAAACGAATACCAATAATATGTCGAAGAACTATAGTTCAACGTGGACATAGTTGGTGCGTTATCAGAAAACTAAACGCCTCTTTTTCACAATGCATGAATCAACCACTTTTGAAAACGAAAAGGTAGGATAACGCCGGCTAATGTGTTTGTTTATGCTAGCTAGGAAAAGGGTCGTTTGTGTGCCTGTAAGTGTATTCATGTTCTATTTGTTTACTTGTCGCTAGAAAACCCGTATGCATAAAGTCATCAGCATGACATTTATTTGAGTTAGTATCATTTCAACAATGTTCTCAATATATGATCATCATGTTAAATATTTTTCCATGTCGATACATTTGCTGTCATTTGTGTGCAGCTCCCCCCAGGAGCTTGTTGGGGTCGTGGGTCTGGAGATCCATGCTCAGATCCACTCCAACACCAAACTCTTCTCGGGATCACAAGTTCGCTTCTCTGCCCCTCCTAATTCACTGGTGTCCTTCTTCGATGCATCCCTACCTGGCACATTACCTGTAAGACAATGTCAAAATCAGAGATATGTGACTGAAACCAAGAATCATAGTTACACTATGTCCAATAACATATGATGTAAATATGAGCTTGTGTGTGGAATACTCAAAATATCAGCAAATTTGTTGAAGTTGGTATAGTTTGGTTCCCTGTGCACTGACAGTCATGCCATCTTGTTTGTTCCCCCTCATTGTCTTCAGGTGTTGAGCAGACGATGTGTGGAGGCAGCTGTCATGACAGCCCTTGCTCTCAACTGCAAGATCAACTGTAGGTCCCTCTTTGACAGGAAACACTATTTCTACGCCGACCTTCCTGTAAGTTCTCATTCTCTGCCCAGTAATTGACATTTTTATCTAGCACTGCCTTGAGACGTCTATTTAAAATTATATCAGGATTTTACAAGCATAAGCAAAATGGCTCCACATGCCTTGGGTGCCAAGCCAATGAGAATAGTATACTTTGTTGATCATACCCATGTTATTACTTATCTTTGTGCTAACGCCAACACTTTTGTCCAGTAAGAAGCCTGCCTCGCCAACGTAACTTACCAATTTAACTTGCCTGACCCTTGGCTATAATGGAAAAAGTGACTATTGCTGAAGCGGCAGAAATGCCTATTACCACCCATGTAGACAAATGACAGTTACGGCTCTTTAAAGCGGTTGGCAGCCAAGCTGCGGCCAAGTGATGTTCACTCAGTTTGTCTGTAATGGATCGTTTGCTTGGCAGGGACCCACCAACTCCTGGGGCTTCTGGGTAATTTTAGTGTCATTACGACTGACATTTGAAGCTTTGGCATAAATAGTAATAAGTCACAAAAGGCTGTGGTAAGTTTGCCCCGAGGAGCCATAGCCCTCTGTTGATGCTCTCAAAAGGACAATTTGAGCGTTAGCAAACGGCACGTACCAGGCACCCTGAGGCCAACCAGACCCTTTGTAGAACTTAAGCTGATATGGCCGGGGAGGATCATTAAAATCTGAGGAACAGATTCATCCAAATACAATTCCATGGGTAATATTTCACACTGCCAGCTACCAAGAAATGTGCCTCTCAGCTAATAGACTAGTGGACCATCCTCATAGCGGGCATAAGAGATGCTGAATCGTTTATTTTGGTCTTCTATTGATTGAATCCCTGGGATCTCACTCCAGACATATATTTTTATAGGGAAGCTCATTGTTTGAAGTAGATGTTTTGGGGAGGGAATGGGGTGATCACATTATGGGATCAGATAGACGATTTTCACGTTACTGATTAGTGTTTGAGATCAATATCACACGGGATAATCAGTAGCTATGTTATCACAGTGCGGCAGCTGCATAATCCACACTGCAGCCACAGATTTAGCTCCATGACTGGGAATTTGAAGCTGGTAGGATTCCAGCAGGAAGCTGAATAAATTGCTCTGCTCCCCTCATGTTTTCTTAGTGTGAATCGTCTTTGTGTTACCCTAGGATTGCATCACTGCAGGCTTCTACCAACAGACAAGACAGTGACCTTGTTGCATCCCAAAACTATTAATGTCAGTTATGATGAATCTTTAAATTATAATGTAGGAATTGCGTTTATTTATCATTGTGATTTAGGCTTTAATTACTACTCCATAAACATTTAGGCTAAAACCAAGGCCATACGGAAGGGCATGGTATCATAATTTCAATTTAGTACATGCTGATATTAAAATGTTATTAATTGCTCATGTATAAAACATGAAATATCCCATTGCCATGCGGAGAGGAAAGGATTAATTTACAAACCTTATTAATAAGGTAGTGGAAAACGAGGGTCTTGAAATACAACCACGTGATTTCATTAAAACACAGATATTATAAAATGGAGTTGTGCATTATTGATACATTCCTCCGAGGAACCCTGGTTTCAATTCTTCAAAGTGCTACTGTAACTCATTAAATGATTAATGCGCTTGCCTGACCGGCATTCCTGGCCGGGATTGAAATGGCGAGCACACATGAAATGTTTGAACAACTCTCCTTAATGACATGCCCCAGCACCCCCATGCTAATCTACCGCGAGCTAATAATTACAATTTCCTTGAGAAATTACGTTTTTCAGCAAACAGACGTGGCCAAGTTATTAAACAGCTAACGTCTTTTTAATAGATCTAATGAATGTGTTTATAGAACAAGCGGGTTCTGAGCTGGCCCAGTGACTGTAATGGCTCCAAACACTCATCCACAGCTATAGATAGATATAATTCAGAATAGAATATTCCCATTTAGCCATACAAGTTTTTTTCTAGATAGCCTAGTGACTAACCGTGGCACAGAAGTAAAAATCAAAAAAGTCAAACAAATTGACTAAGGACCTGTGTGCTGGATTCCTTGTCACTGTCATCTCGGGTGTGTAGAGTCAGGACACGACCCAAAGGGTTCATTTATGCAGAGATGTGAAGGCTTACAGTTGACTCATGGACTGATTCAGCAGGGGGAAAGCTAGGAGGCTTAACGAGTTGGATTCCCTGTGCGTGAAAAGACGCCACCCTATTGGGTCCTGGCAGCAGTTTGTCACCACCAATGGTCCGGAACAAACTTCAGCCTCAGCCCTCGTTATACAGTCATCAACACATGACTGATTATGCAGGAAATGCAAATCAGCGCTCGGGTTTGTGGATCACGTAGGCCATGCATATGCTAAGCAGGCGCGACGTCGTTGACATAAGCCACATTTGCAGTGACGGTGACAAAAGCTCAAGGAAAGATTAGCACAAAAGCGAGGGAGGTTTATGAGGAGCCCTTTTTTTTTACCCGCGTACCCTCTAACTAAAGACATGGACGGCCTTCTGAGGTCAATTCGCCGGTAGGGGCTTTGTTGTGACAGATTTGCCGATCATGTATACAAGTACCCAAATGACAATAACTAATAGCTCCTTTGCTCATAGTCCTCTCGCTCAATCTCTCTTTCATTCCCCTTTTCGCTCTGTTGCACACACACACACACACACACACACATACACGTACACGCTTGCCAATAGCATGATGAAGGTTTAGCATCTTCCACTGTCTCTTGTTACCATGGCAATGCAGGGGAGCGCTATTCCCTTGTAGTAGTACCCTCCGTAGGAACAGACAAGCACACATCAAATATTTATCCACTGGCTTTTGTTGAGTTTCGCCCTGGAACAACGAGGCTCGCCGGCCGCTGTTGTAACTGAGCCTGGCCCTTCGAAGGGGACCAAGAGGTCATTGATCTCAAATGGTTCGCTATTGGATCCCCCAGGGCCCCATCGGTTTTATCCCAGCAGCCTATGCCCACAACCACTGACTTTGTGCTTGTGTCGCAGAAGCCTTCTCGTTAATAGTTGAAGCCTCTGACTGTCGTCCCACCCACCCCCTTGCCCCTTTAAGGCAGGCTACCAGATCACCCAGCACAGGAGGCCCATCGCGGTGGACGGCCGGCTGACCTACAGCCACCTGGGGGGCAAGAAGAGGAACCAGGTGGTGACCAAGAGTGTCCGCATCACCCAGATCCAGCTGGAGCAAGACAGTGGCAAGAGCCTCCACGATGACCAGCGCAGCCAGACGCTCATAGACCTCAACAGAGCAGGTAGCCTGGCTCCACAGTTGGCTTAGCACGTAGACGTTCATGGACCTCAACAGAGCAGGTAGCCTGGCTCCACAGTTGGCTTAGCACGTAGACGTTCATGGACCTCAACAGAGCAGGTAGCCTGGCTCCACAGTTGGCTTAGC
>JAVQIZ010002204.1:0-24857 GCA_036023535.2 Galaxias brevipinnis
TGTGTGTGTGTGTTTGTGTGTGTGTGCGTGCATTTGGGTGTGGAGTAGAAGGTCTTTGTGTTCATGCATGCTTTTCAGCTAATGGCACACTGACCATGAGTTTATGTCTGTGCACACGATCAGGTAATCAGGATGTGGTCACTTCAGTATGTGCGCGATAGTTTGCATGTGCATGCGTTCGTGTGTGTGTGTAGTTGCGTTTGAATGTGCATGCATTTGTGTTCGTGTGTTTGTGTGTGTCAACTGGCCCATTATGATCGATTGACCTTGGGGGTTGTCAACCTCAATAAAGGAGGGGTCGGCGCCAACGGGGGCCGGGCGGGGCCCTCCACAAGAAACCCCATAAGCATTCATTTGTCATCCTTGCAGGTGAGACGGAGTCGTGTGGGGCCCAAGACGACACTGTCCTTCACTGGAGGTTTTTACATACCATTTACATAATGGCCTGATTACGCCGTTTGCTCCACTTTTACGTGATGAGGAACAGTAATGGCCGGGCCTTAACATGAAGGCATTATCAGGATTCTGAAAGTTCATGCGTGTCGCATACCTTACCCGGGGACAGTTGACTGTCGAGTGTTTTCAACCCCTACATCAGCTTTTACTTTAGGCGTAGTCCTTTCTCTTCTTCTCTTGTTCTCTTTGGACCCTTAGGTTTATTCAATACTGTCCTTTTCTCCAAATCTTCTTTCTTCATGGGTGCGTGTCTCTCTTTCGGTCAGTGTGTTTCGGTTCTGTCTCTTCATAACAGTCTTCCTTCCTATGGCCTCTCTCTATCTCTTTCTCTTGCCTACGTTCAGGTTTTAGAAAGCATGTTCTACATGGAGCACGCTGCTGAGAAGCCAGCCAGGGTGCCAGGGATGTGGAGGGCCTCTTTTTGAGAGTCATCACACTCAAGAGATTCAGACAATAACATTTACATCTGTGAGCAGTTTAAGAACGCATCGTTCAGTGTCTGTTATGGTTCTTCAGGCTCTAATTGAAATGCACACAGTTGATTTGAAGGTCCTCATCACAGACTTGCACTGTTTTCTCCGAATTTTGGCTGTGGCCGCATTTAGCCAGCTCACTAAGAATAAACATGCAAGGTGTGCTGGGTAAACATACACGCAGAGAGACTCGACTCCAATGGATTGTATACACCAGGGTTACTTTAGTGCATAATAAGCTACTGGATTTACAGGTCAAGAGGTTCAAGAGTCTCAAAAGAAAATTGTGAGTCTTGAATATTTATGTATTATTCATTTTCCTAAAACTCAGGGAGAGTTTTTTTTTTATATATATCAAAAGATACAAAACAAGTAAGTACACATTTATTAGGACCATAGTTAGTTGGGTTCTGAGAGAATGGGAATGAACACACAAAGGCTAGGAGGGTAGAAGGATATATGTGGGCTAGAGACCCATCATTAGTGGCGGTCCTGGGGTGCCCCGTGCTCCCCAGGTTTCTATTCTGAGCCAGGGCAGCATGGCACAGAAACATGACCCTGGTGCTCACTCACTGGTTCTGACAAACATCAGGCCCAGTGCTCATTTTCAGATGAACACACACATCTTTTCTTGGGTTGACTTGACTAACTGTCCGGCTGTTTTGGTGGTTGGGACAGGAAAATGAGGGTATGGTGAGGGAGATGGGAGGAGGCAGGAGAAAGGGGGGTGGCTGGAGCCTTTGATCTGGATGGTATGGGGGCGTTAGGGGAACCAAGACGGGGAGGGCTTGGAAAGGGTAATGGGGCCAAGGACAGGTCTGTCATAAACATTTGCCATGTGACCGTGGATATACACATGGACTTCATTGGGTTTGGGCGTGTTGTCTTATGTTTATATGTGCGTCTCTGTGTGAGTGCACGTGTGTGTCTTTGTGATTGTGCCACTGTGAGTCACCACGTGGGGAGAGAAAGTGTGGTTAGGTGTGTGAGTGTGTGAGTGTGTGAGTGTGTGTGTGTGTGTGTGTGTGTGTGTTTGTTTGTGTATTCATTCCCATGGATTTGTGTGGGTGTCATGTGTCACCACAGCCACAGAACGTAGCCCCTGTATTTACATAGGAAAAGAATCCATGACTTAATCATCCATTATTCAAAGAACAAACTAACGTCTATATTTATCCAATAATAAACCTGCACCCTGTAATGAGAAAGGCAACTGAAAACCATTTCATGGAAGTTGGTGTAACTACCTCGTATTCTTACAAAACGTCCTCGATCACTATGTCTTTAAATCAGGTCTTCGTAGGTCTGCCTGTTCTGAGATGGTTCAGCATTTGTTTTGATCTTTCTCACAGACACAATGTGTTGATGGTTATATTCACAATCTTTCTTCAGATTCTTGAGGGTTTTTATTTCATGGATAAAAATAGCTTGGACAGAGAGATATTTTTATAGGAGCTGGATGGTATCACATGGAGCTGTTTTGATTCTCATAAGACCATGTTGTCTGGAACCAGTTCAAATATGCTCCACAGTTTGAATAGCTGAATAGCCAAAAGCTTCCTTTACACATTATTTGAAAAATGTCATATTTCACATAAACTAAATATAATGACTGATCATCTGACTGTTTATTTGCTCTCTGTCTGTTCCCTAGTCTATGTTTGTATGTGCTTGTTTTTGTTTTTGAAGTATGTGTCTGCGTTGATAAATATGTTTTTCAGCCGTTTCTAGCATGAAGTCCATGTTTGTCAGTAATTGAAGGGTATGGTACCTCCCCCTTCCCCCTCTTTTTCTCCTCCATCCACAGACACCACAGTGCATCCAACCAAGCACCCGATTGTCTTCTCTCCCAAGTAATTAGAATGTCTGCTTGACCCCATTGCCCCCAAGCCACTTGACTGTCTGCCTCCAATGGAAAAAAAAGAAAGGTTTTCACATTCCGCTCCTCCTTGTCAGGGCTGTGCCTACCCAATGTGCCGTGTGTGTGTCAGAACTCACACAAACACATGCTTCCCTTTATCACATTCTCTCTTTCTTTCTTTCTTTCTTTCTTTCTTTCTTTCTTTCTTTCTTTCTTTCTTTCTTTCGTTCTCATTATTATTTTTTGGCCTTTTAGTCACTACAATCTCCTTAAGCTTCTCTATTTTTAGATTCTTTGTCTTTATTTTTAACACTATAACACTTTTTTTGTTTTAGCTATTCTTTGTCTCCTTCTGTTTTTCCTTCTCCCCATACTTTTTCTCTCCATATTACCATGGAGAGCAACATCTTACAAACTGAAAACAGTGAGTAACAATTAAAGGTAGTTCCCCTATAATTTTCCGGAGGATTACTTCTCATTGGGCAACAATGTGCTATTTTTAACAGTTGTGTTATTAGATCCTCTCTTGCCAGCGTTCGAATTTAATTGCTATTCTGGCTGATTGTAGTGTGTAGAGCTATTTAAGTACACACCTATAATTGCCTTAAACAAGAGATAGCATAGCCTAAGTAGTTGGGTAATTGTATGTGCTTATGATAACATAGCCTGACAAGGCTTCCCATGCTGTCCTCTGAAGATCAGCTCAGACTTCAAAGTTTGATTTTCAACCTCCTGTCCTATTTACAGTCCGAGTGAAACCGCTTCTCAATGACTGTGTATAGAGGTCTCTGAAAAGAGTTTGGTCTTTATTTTTATCTCTTTCTCTCTCAATGGCTCAGAGACAGGATTATGCTGCCCTTTGAGGATGAAGCTGAGTTTTTACAATTGTCTATCAGTCCAGCAGCCATAATCGATTAACACCTAAATGTTTTACACCTAACGTTAACCATCTGGTGGACAGACCAGGTGTAGGGTGTGAAATCAAAAATCTGCATTTCCTCATGATTGATTGATTGATCTTAAGTGTTTCTATTTTGGATTAAAGGATTGTATTACTAAGACAATAAAGCAGTCGTTATCTCCATAACGCTCCCTGTGGAGTCACCAGATACACTTTTATTCTCTGCAAGCTAGAAGACTAAAATAGTCTTACCTCAAAACCAACAGGGTTATATTCATCTGCAAGTTGTCACTCTCTAGCTGGGAAAAGCCTATTATGGATATGAAGCGCGTATTTGGAATGATTGAAGATTGCAAATCACATACTGACTTTGTTGGTTGGAATAGATGGTTCTCCATTCCTTCCTCCTTTTTCCTCGTCATCTTTTACATTTTTCTCTCTCTCTCTCTCTCATTATTTTTTCTCTGCTCTGAACCTCAAACCCACAATTTTACTTCTCCTACTCTACCACTGATTCCCAAAACTCAAATATTTTAGACCCACCAACCTCAACCTTTAACTAAACATTCCTGTGATCCACCCCATAGGAATCCAGCCTAAAGTGGCATAGTTGGCAACGATCGGCTGCAAACCTACGGTGCAATCAGCCACAGGTTTTCAACCCACTGGATCTCTGTCTTGAACCCCTCCCAGCCCACTGTAGTATATCAGCATCCTGGCATTGAGCTGGGTGTAGAACACTGCTAAGACGTGGTGAGAGAGTGCACATGTTATGGAAAAAACACGAGGGCTGAGGGTTCTGAAAATGGTTAGTTTCAAAGTTGCTTTCTGTACAGACTGATTGAGGATGAGACACACTTTCATGAAGAAATGGACGGAAGCACTGGCTGACCCTTTGCGGTGTGCGTCACCAGTAGTCGTGACCAGAGTGCGTGTTGCTGTTCTTTTGTGACAGACCAGCCACACCACGCTCCACTTTGGTCTGGACTCAGCCGCTGAGTGTCTGACCTCACATTGCAGTGCACTGTCTGACTCCACAGCAAGGACACGGACAGACAGATAATCCCTGTTTGGTCAACATCCAGCAGCCTTGGGACACAGCTAGACGGGGTGTAAGGTCAAGTGCTGTAATCCTCTATCAGGGAGACATTCCATCATCTCTGTTACGTACATTCTGTTTGAATTGGAAGGAGGAGTTGGTGTTTTAGTTGCTTGAGTGCATGATTCATAGCAATGTGAAAGGGAAACAAGCTTAGAAAATCTTACCCTAAAACTTAAGCGATATTGATCGCTCATTCTATTTCCAAATGTAACCAAAAACGCTCACATAGGTAGGTACCTATTTTACTATTGTGGTACCCTTCTCCAGATTTGTACCTCTAGTAACAATTCCTTCAACTTCATGGCTTGGACTGCGTCCAAATACCCATACTAGCCTACTATATAGTAAGCCAGAAAAATATTTTGCGTCCCATTACATAGTATGTCAAATGTAGTAAACCAAAAATACCAGGATGTGTTACTACATTCGGTCGCATTTGACAGTATGCTAGCCAGCATGCTTTTCTGTTTTTTCGGACCCACAATGCTCAGCAAAGCGAAAGATACGTCACATCTACTCTCCACACCGATGGAGCACCAACAATTAGTATGTTCCAATTTTATACATACTTTAGCCTACTTTAAGCAATAGTACATACTTTGTAAGGGCAGCTGCAAAGAAAAGAAAAAGTAGTAGTATGCGATTTCAGATGCAGCATTGGTTTTTGCTCTGGGCACTGTCAACTGTGGGATCTAATGTAGACAGGTGTGTGTCTTTCCAAATTTCATCCAATCAACTGAATTTACTATAGGTGGACTCTCAAAGATGATCAATGCCAACAAGATGCACCTGTGCTCAACTTTGAGTGGCATTGAATACTTATGTGATTTTTTTTTTTTCATTTTTAAAATAAAAATATTTCTACAAACCTATTTTTGCTTTGTCATATGGGTATTGTGTATAGACAAGATTATATATATATATATATATATATATATATATATATATATATATATATATACACACACATATACACATATATAGATATAAAATGGAAATGAGAAAAAGAATGGTTCCCCACTCTGAGGCCTAGAGAATGACTAGAACTTGGGTGTCTCTGCTGAAGTCTCATTGTGATCAATGCCCCCTGTAGGGTCTGCAGCTGTGCTCTGATGTCCCTCCCACCAAGCACTCTGCCACCTCGCCACCTCTCCCTCCATGTGCCCTGACTATGGGGGATTGAGTTCTAACCTTTAACGGGTTTATACGTCTGACCGGGCTCAGCTTTGCTGTGTCAGTGATACTGAAAGATGGGGCTACTATCGTGAGCCAACAGGTATAGGGATTTAGTGGGCTGTTTTGCTATCAAACGATATGTGACGCAAGCACATAGTGCAAATGTACATGCACGCACACACATGCACTCCCACACAGTCTACCATTTGACACAAAGGATGGCATTTCCCAAAATAAATGATCTGACAATGAGGGGTTAATTGCTACATTTATGCATCCCAACTTTTAATATCCTTATCACAGAAATGTCCAATTGAGAAATTTAATTTCCACCTCCCCATATCTTTATCATCCCCCATCCACGTGATGATAATCATTAAGCGGGGACGCCACCATCTATAAAGGAATAATATTACTTCTATGATAATGAATTCATAGGCTAGAAAACTGACACTCAAATCAAAGGAACGGAGAGAGAGAGGAAGGGAGAGAGAGGGAGAGAGAGAGAGAGCGAGCGAGAGAGAGAGAGAGAGTGAGGGGGGGAGGCACCTTTCATACACCTTGACATGTTTGGGCAGAACCGACCCATTGATAAAACAGACAGTAAAGCGTTGGAACACAGCGTGACATTTAGAACCGCCTCTTATTAGAGTCCTGAACCTCCTAAATCACCTGAAGGGAGTGAGAGCGGGACTACGCCCTGGTGGACACAGAGGCTTGCCTATAAAGCAGCGGGGGGATGGAATTTTTCAAAGGAGAAAATATTCCCATCGTCCTACAAACCCTCCTGTGAATTGTAACACGCTCACTAACCATCATTCTGGGGTCAGAATCTGTAACAGGCCTGTTTAGAAAGCACAGGATGGATGTGAACCCCCCCCCCTCTCTCTCATCCAATCTGTGCTGTACCTGAGAGTCAAGTTGGAAGGTGTGTGTCTTCAGTGTGTTGCACAATAGAAGGTGCCACAGGCGTCAGGCGCCAATTCAACAACTGTGCTTGAGTTACTCTCTTTGGCACACAGACGCACACACACACACACACACACACACACACAACTTAAAACATCTGGACTGGAGGTTCACGTCTTCGTAAATCACACCTGCTTTCCCGCAAACGTTTTCCTTCTGTTTTGCCACCCCCACATAACCCTTTGGAAAAGTACACCTTGCCTTCCCAAAATGACCTGCTTCCCCAATTGACCATTGTGAAAAAAATACAAAATTTCTATCTTAAATGACCCATCCTTTTTCCCACCTCTGGCAAAAGGGGTGTGAAAATAGTTTTAGTCAAGTTATCGCAGAAACAACATTATTGCATAGATAAAGGGATATCAATGTTGTGTTGAAAAACATGACGAGCGATACATAGTAAACATTCCTATTTGAATTCTCTCTCCAAAATAAGCACTTGCTCCAATCTTTGGTTGGCCAACACCCTAAAGTAGCGGTCCAAAAACCAAGACATGCTGGTGATAGATTTAGTCCTATTAACAAACCGTGGCACGTCTGAAGGAGTGAAGACATAGAAGATAAACCAGGTTTAGTGCCTGGCCTGTTGGGGAATCAGTGAAGCTTTAGGACTAACTCTTACATTGTACTGTGAAAATCACAGTGAGGAAGCTACCTGGAATAAGTTATTTGTGCAATGACATTTTTGGGTTACCTCTCAAGGCCTTAAAGTTGAAAACACCTGCAAGCACCCCACATAGATAAATACACACACACAACACCCCCCCCCCCCACACACACACACACAAACACGCCCACACACACACACACACACACACACGCACGCCCACACAAATACAGTATATGAAAAATAAATAAACATAAAAAACACAAGTGCACACCGGCTGCAGAGTCACCAGGCCCTGCACATCAAATTAAATACAGGTTAACAGAGCATGCAAGGTGCTGTGATTTCCGGTAAAGCTGATGAGTCTGGGAATGCAGACACAAATCCTGGGATATTGCCTGTGCCTAATGTACTCAACTTGCCTAACAGCATCATGCTGGGGGAACTAGTTCAAGTACCAGGGTAACAGGGAGGGGCTGGGGGCGAGCCTGAATCAGCAGACGCTGTGAGAATACAGGCGGAAGGTATTCAGTTTGAAGAGGTTCTGTGTGTGTGTTTTGAAGGGAGGATGTTGAGTTAGTAATTAAGCGAGAGAACTGGACACAATGGCGAACCTTTGTTTCATCAGTTAAATACCGCTAGCAGGCCAACGGATCTCACACACACCTTCAGATATTGAACTCAAATGGATTTCAAATGATTACAGTTTTTACGTATGTAATTTTACTTTAATACAAAATTCTAATCATCAGTACTTTCTGGTAATAACTCCAATTGTTTCGTCGAAACGTACTTTGCTGAGCATTGTCAGAATACAAGTGTACTGTAATTAACCAACAAATATTTCACCATTTTGCTGCACACGGTAACATAACCATTGAACTTAACCATTGAATTTTAAATCAAAAATTGACTAGAGCCTCACTGTAAGGTAGGATCCAGAATAAACAGATTGGGTTGATTGACAATACAGAGACTTTTCAGAGCCCTCATGGAGAGATTTTATCAGAGCAAAGTGCAGCTCATTGCTTTAACCTTGCAACCCTTTTTGGACAAATGGAGGCTTAGGACCGGTCTGCCACTACTAAGGCATTAGAGGTCCGTCTTGATCAAATTATTACAGGCATACAGTTCACCATCTTGGAAACTCCCCCATGAGTTCCCTTCATGACAATCTTTTGTCAGATACAAATCTAATCTGTACATCTGATTAAAATGGTAAACCCTATACTTATCCGACCAAAGGTATCACGTTTAGAGCAATGAGGACCATAAGGATTGCTTATGACAAGTCCTCCAGAGAGTTTTTAACCGTCTTAACATTTTTGTGGCATACTCAAAAGACCTTCACACCAAGCCAGCTCAACATTGTAAGAAGGCATTTGGCGCTGGTTCCTCGAGAAAAGATAACAGATAACACATCATCTAAAGCGATGTGCGTCATCCATCTGTCCAAGTCCTGGCTTCATAATCTCCTTAAAATGACATTGCAACTGTAATCTCACAAACAGTCTTGATCTTAGCGTAAAGCCCCTGACAGCAGAAAAAAAACATCCACGCATAAATCCAAAACAGTGGGCACAGAGGTTTTCCCGCAACCTCTGCTTTTCTACGGAGAGCAGAAAAAAAGAGAGAGGCTGTGACATGAAGTTTCTCTACCCAGGGATCTTAAGATGAACAAGGAAGCGCTTCGCTTCACTTTAATGCAGTTCGGGTTCCATTTTTGTTTTCTAAGCTTCTAATATTATTATGATGTCGCAAGCAAGGAAGTGCACAACCATTTGGATTTAACTTCAATTGTATTGGAAGCTTTATCTGGTACTGTACATTGAAAAACAAAAACGAATGTTCCCACCATTTAGAGTTGTAATGCTAATCGTGGCTGCTGTATCCCACTAGTCACAAAATGCAACCATTGTACTGGGCAATCCACATGCTCTGAGTTCACAAACAGTACATAATATGTATAACCGTTGAGTCATCCTGTGCTTATTATCTACTTCTCGTGAACCCAGTTGTGAACATGGTCTTTGCACACTCTTTACAGCGGTACACTTAACACGGACTGACACTCCAAAAGGAACAATAATGATCGTTTAACTGGATCAGAGGGCCGTGTCCTAATGGCTCTCTCTGCACCCCACGCCTCGGTCCAGCCTTCCACTGGCGTGTACTGGATGTTGTAGCTATGCTGAATGGACCACTTCACTGTGTCCCCAGCCATAATGAAACATATCGCTAATGTGCTTCATTCACTGACGCGTACGTCTGACACGTCTATATATTGAAAGACAATCTATGTGGATATCAGCCATTGATCTGAGAGCAGAGAATGGGGTTGAAAGGTCCACAATGGAATGAAGCGTCTGAGGACAAGAAGGGCCTTTTGGGATTGTTCGTCAATGTGATGGGTCATGACATTGAAACTCCCTATCAAATCAAACCCAAGAGTGCCTCTGCTAGACTGACCTACACTATCAATCTGCCAAACCCTTCCTTATCACACCTTTTAGAGTCTATAAAGTCACACAGGGGTAGTGTGTGGATCTGATGTGCTTATATAACCTTGACCCTGAATGTACGTATATGGCAGCATGTCAATGCGTTCCATACGTTATGACATCATTGGCATCGCCCATCGTCTTAGCAGGATGTCCATGCAAAAGTTGAAAAGGCTCCGTTTGAGGGAATCTAATGACCTACACAATGGGGTCTCCCCATAAATCAGGCGTGAAAGGCAGGGAGGACAACAGGAACACCTCCAGCGCCATTATCCTGTCAGCACAGGAGACAAATATTAAGAGGACTATGCGGCGTAGTGCGGAGAGCGAAGTGCACAATCAACCTTCCTTGAATGTGAAATATTAAAACAATAAGAATAGCCAATGTCACTACATCCATTAGAGGGGACCTCAGACAAGGATTAATTGACGCTCTCCCCATTGTCCTAAACTGCATTTAATTTGGCGGGGTTGGTGTCCAATGAGACCTTTGGATTTTCAAAGTTATCGTGGCTAGTGATCTAGAGGAGGTTTGACCCTTCTCCTTTGATTGAACACCACACCATTTCAAGGCAGAGTGAAGGGCATCAGGGATCTCCAGTCTTTGTGATTAAAGGTGACCTGTGCATTGCGTGTAATCTTCTGCTGGTACTATAATTTGCTTTTAGATATATTACACTTTAACAGGAAGTACACTTCACTACGCATCCGACTGACTTCAATCGATGTCCTACAAAGATAGGGAAGCACATTTTCTTCTTACAGTATTCATGACAACGACAACACAATAGAACTGTAACATTCTTAGGATGCCCCATTTATTTGTATGTATTTTATTTAACTTGTGAAAAGCGGTTGAATCCAGTACAAGTTTGTGCATACTGCAGTTTGAACGACAGAGATTGATACACATGACCAAAACCATAAGAAATAAATTGGCTAAATTCCTGTTTGATATTTCACAGAGACTTATCCTAGCATTACTGTTAAACTGAGAACCCCCCCCCCCCCCTCGCCTCAGACCAGGAGTCAGATCCAAAGCCAGTTGAACCAAATCAACAGTTGAGGTTAATATCATCCAGTGTAAACAAACATTCATAATTTGTCTTATCCAGAAGGCAGTTAATTCAAAAGCACACTTTCACAGTTTTTAATGGTGAAGTCATCAATGTGACGAGAGTTCAGCCAAATCTGCCCAATTTATGGTTTGTCAAAAACAAAACAAAAACAGAAACGTCTACTACACAAACATCTCCTTTAAAAAAAAATCACACACTCTCACACAGACAGTGTGCTCGCATTGCCAAAAATAATGGCATGGCATTTCCCTAAGGATCCATCACATCCACAGGGCAAACTTTCAGTCACACGCGGAGCTCTGTGTGGCAAGTAGCCACAGAGACAATGGGTGAGCATCAGCCTCAGGAACCAAACAAAGGAAGTGATGTATTGCACACTGACACGGAACAATGCTGCCAGTTTTCACCTGAAGGCGGATGTTTCTAGCCCATCGATTTGTTTCAGAGGACAGCGCTGCCCTGTGACATTCTCAATAGAGAGTTTGTTAGCGGCTGTCTCCAAAGACACCTGCTACCTTGGGTAGGTAATACATGGGGATAACTAACGAGTGGAAATGGTGCAAATAAGGCATGGTACGATTTCAAGCAGGTGTCACCTTTTTAATTTATAATTTTTTTTTTTTACATTTTCTTGTCTTGGAAATTCTTAGCATAACCCATGCAAATATTATTTCAAAAAGCACAAGATGCCTTGCAAACTTTACTATAGGTTTGCATGTCTGGTATTGCATGTAGCAAATGTTGTGGAATTCTTCTCTTGTGGCTGCTCTGTCATTTACAATGCCCTTACTCCCTACTGTAAAATACCACTGGGGAAGCCTATTTTTTCTTTAAACAAGCACCCCTGTTGATAACACATACATTACCTCTCCTACCAACTCTATCTCATATTCCCAGCATATCACACTGGATAAGCTTAGGACCAAGCTCTTAAACAGATGGGCAAAATCCCTCTCCATTTCTAGAGATCTGACTGGGATATGATTAATTGGACTCACCATGGGTGTATTTTTAACTCGCTGAGCCATGAAACCAGTAAATCCTAGGTATACCTTGCCTGACCTGCATTCATTATGCCTGCTTGTGAGAGTGTTATATATCTCCTAACCAATAATTTGGAGAGCTGACATGGTGGGGCTTACATTGGCCCCGCAGTCTTACCATCTCTGCTCCAGGCACAACGCTGCTTGAGAGGCATGAGATCTGACTGACATGCTGACTCCTGAGGCTCTTAAGTCACCAAATGACTAGAGACAGAAAGGATGATTGACCCACTTATAGAGGGGGCCACTCTTTATAACCATCTACCAAACCATCTCCACACTATGTTATGTACTGTATTAACACACAATGGAAAAATTACATTCGTATGATACTACTGACTGATGTTACTAACAAGTGTACAGTGCTTGTTTGTGTGCAAGACATGTCAAGCACTTTTAATTCTAGCATTGACCTAATGTTGAACAATACATTTGACATTAAAGGGAACCGATGACTGTAACTTACTCGAAAAGCAAAATTTACTTGCATGATTTGTTCCACCAAAAATCACCCAAAAATGTAACTGTTTATGCTTAGACCTCAGCATGTGGATAACCGTGTCATATTTTCCTTTCCATGACGCGCGCGGCTTTCTGAATAACTGAGTTGGTGCTTTCAAAATTACGCACGGGATAAAATGTAAAAAAATCTGGATAACGATTATTTTATGACGTCCACAAGTGAACATGGGCCATAAAAGCGTTATGTAGTTTTATTTCGGCATAGCACATGCGAGAGACAGGTAGGCCATCTATCATAGATAACATTTGTTTCATTATTCTTTGTAATTGCACAAACAGTTAGCATATATCAAATTTACATTGTATGCATACGAAAACCTTTGAAATATTAACCAAATGTATTAACCTTCAAAATAGCAATATTAAAGGCAGTCACTCAGGCGAAACAGCGACCATCATTAAGAACAAAAAGGCATAGTTTTTCTTCACTCACCTTTCACAAACTGTGGGACAGCCGCACTCAAACAGAGAGCGATATAAACGAGTAACGGTCCCATTCTCTATCAAGAGCATACAGGTCTGTCTTCCAAGGTTACGGGATGTGGTAAATCAAAAGTTCCGCTTGTGTTCTCTGTCTGAGGCGTAAGATAGTCTCTCGGAACTGTTTTATCTCCTCCTCCAGGACTGCACGTAAACGTCCCTTTATTCTCCGCCGTAAAAAAGAGATGCAATCGGCACGCACTACCTGGAATGCGGGCTGCTGAAACAAGTGACAATGCCAACCTGATCTCCGCTGTTGCCTTCCCCTCTCCCACCGCAGTGGTGCGCGATGCGATACTGAGTCGGGATGTGCGCGCTTGCTGGTATGGGGCAAACGGTTTCACCGAGTATGCGCGTGTGCCATGGTGGCCGAGATAAATAGATAAAGAAACAGAGAGGGAGAGAGAGTGCAGCTACAGGCACGTTTCGGTAGCAGCAAACCAACTGGGGCGCTGTCTTACTGAGAGAGATAAACCATCTGCTCCACCGTCCTCTTGAAGACACAGCCAACTGGACAGTAAATTATTCTTTTCCGTTCACTCCCCGTGTATCCCCTTTACATTTTAACCTGATTGCATTTGCTTTCGACTTCAGAAAACTTTTAGCAACTTACTTGGTTGTTGTCCATTCATTAGGACAGTCATCTGTGTTCCCCCTGAGGGTGCACAGTCTTGGGTGCCACCTGAAATCTTGGGGCCCATGACAAGATGACCCATTAGACTACCCCAACCTTTTGCAAAATATTGTAATAACTCCAGAACCTAGTCAATCCGTGCAAAGCTTTGTATAACTTTACCTTTGCAGGTTTACAGCTCCCTTGTAATCCAATAATTACTTATGCCCACTTTTTACTAACAGTGAGCTATGACGATCGGTATAAAACTGGTCTGGTATATGCTGCACTTGACACCATGCATGGGATCACTTTTTCTTTTGAATGCTTATGGTTTTCCTGTCATGTTGTTGATTGTCTTCCGTGTTGGGGCTAACGCGTTACAAAGTAACATAATTTCAGAGTATTTGCGGTAACTTGTAAAGTAAGCGTTATTATTCACATTTGAGTTACATTACAGTTACTGAAAATGTGAATGGGGCTGTTACTAGTTACTGTTATATTCCCCTATATTGTGCATTTTAGCGATAACAAATGTGTATTTTTTAGCCTCCTGGTCACTTTGTACTGTTTAAGCTCAAACATGACTCTTTCTTGTTTGTATTTCTGCGTGCAGTTCGGGAGCTCGCCCTTCTTATGCCCCCTCAAAGTTACTTTATTAGCGTGAGGAAGAAGGTTACAGCGAACCACACATGCTATTTAGGGTTTGCTAATGTTAGTATGTTTCATAATTGAATGAATACTTATTAAAGGGGCCCTATTATGCAAATGTTCAGGTTCATACCCTTATTTAGGAGTTCTAATGGAATAGTTTTATGCATTTTAATGTTCAATACACAATAATTTTTTCACCCTCTGTCTGAAACGCTCCATTTTTGCTCCTGTCTCTTTAAGCCCCCCCCCCCCCCCCCTCTCTCTCTCTCTATCTCTCTATCTCTATCTCTCTCTCTCTCTCTCTCCTCCTCCTCCTCCCGACGAGCCCCCAAGTCTCCAATCTGCTCTGATTGGTCAGCTGGCCAAACAAAGGGAATTTGCCTTTGCACTTACCAAAACAGCATTTTCTCGACTTGGTGAAACCACCTCTGCTCTGACTGGCTCTGGTTGAGGGCTTGCCAAACATTATTCAAATGTGTGACTTAAAGAGATAATAGTTCCCTTTGGCGTGAACTATGGGATTTGTAACTTTTCAGACCTTTTATATGCACATAAAGCTATATAACAAAATAACTAAATACAAATTCCCAGTAACTAGCACAACACTGGTTGTCTTAACATCATTTTCTGAGTGAAAGATATTAACCAACGTGGAAGCTAGCCTTGCAAAGCGTGTGGAATTATATTATAGAAAATTGAAATATGATTTGACAAGCTATCATCCACGTTCTCCTGTTGTTATTATTTTCTACTTGAGGATATGAAGCAACATGGAAGTTGGTGTTTCATTTCGTGTTCCAATAATGTTAGCGGGATATGTCGTTAAGTGTAACTACCAGACTATTTAGTAGCATTTGCTGTAGGACCAATTAACTCGACATAGTGTCGCCTCTTTTCCATCCTTTCTTTCTGTTCTCACTGTCATTTTGAATCATAATTGTTTTTTTTGTGTGTCCACTCAAAAGACACACTACATTTGAAAATACATATATATATATATATATATATATATATATATATATATATAAAAATCATAATAGCAAAATACAAACCTTGAAGAGTAAATAAAGTACACTTATAGTGAAAAAATAAAAGTATTATTAATAACTAGATTGGTCCCTCTCTATGAAGCAGCCTCAGAAAAGACAGCCAACACAAAGCACAAAGCACAGATCTGTCCAATGATATGACATCAATATCAAGGTTCTGCAAAAATGTAAAAAATTACCCTCAACCCTCGTTTCATCTTTTCTAGCTTAATGTGTTGCATGACATTCGATAAGCTATCAGACACTGCTAGCATGGCTCAAATAGGAACGATACATGGTGGGACCTATTATTGGGAGGCTGCCTATAGTTATGCCTCACAAAATAGGTCGGAAAATGTATCTGTCTACTTTTAAAGGAGCAATGCTAGCAGTGTACGATAGTTTATAATCTCGCTTTTACATTTTGAAATACAGAAGAAACATGTAAATTAAGTTTGTATAAGATTTTAGCACTTTTGACAGAGCCATGCTATTAGTGACAGATGACTTACTTCAATTGTTGTTAAGTTAGGCTATTTACCTACTTTTACCTTTACTTACCTAAATAACTCATTATTGGGCGTACAAACATAACATTGATATCAAACATCTCCTCTAGTTAGGGATAAGTAGGAACATATCTCATTCCCCAAAAGGTTGAACTATCCCTTTAAGTTTACCTTGTAGCCAGATAACATTCCAAATTACTTAAGGGGATTCAACGGATCAGGCAGACATTTAAGAGGATTGGAAATAAACAACATGTCGTCTGCATCGAGGGAGTCCTTATACTCCTGTCCTACAGCCTTGAGATTCCATATTCCAATGGTGCCATAATGGCACAGTGCAATGGCTAGGGGTTCAATTGTTACCGCGAACAGGAGAGGACTGCAAGGACATCCCTGTCTTGTCCTGTGCTCGAATTTTAAATGAGGGGAAATGTTATTGCAACGCACAGCTAAACCTGTTCAAGACGACAGGCAATCATTTCAGCTAGTATTTTGACATCGACATTTAGGAGTGAAATTGGGCGGTATGAGTTGCATTCAAGAGACATTTTGCCTTTTCTTATGGATGAGAAAAATAATTGCCTGCGTAAAGTGGGGGGTAGGGAGTAGAGACATTAAATGAGAGCATTCCTGAAACACGGAGTGCAAGAGAGGAGCTAGCTTGCACACTTCAAAAGTTGGGAAGCCATCTGGCCATGGAGCTTTCCCATGCTGCATTGATGTTATTGCAGATTTAATTTCCTCAATTGTAAAAGGAGCATCCAGATCATTTACTCAACAGATATAACGTGTATATTCTAGTTGGGCTGTGTCCCCTGATGACTTCAAAGTGTATAATTTAGAGAAGGAATTCTGAAAACAAGAGTTGATCTCTGTTTGATCGATACCCTATCACCCGACTCATTATCTTTTCAGTAAATGTACAGGTTCCGTAATCTAAAGACTGTCAGGTTTGTCTTGACAAAGTCCATTGCCTCTGTTGGAAAATTGAATCCCATCATGCTTCCATTATGGGTGATGCTGAACTGTGCCGGAAGCTGCACCCCAAATTTGACACCAAAGCAACTGTTTCACCACCTTGTAGACTGCTTGTGTTTGGGAAACACTGGCTGTCTAGTCTGGGAAAAGATTTATCCGATTTCCTTTGTAAATAGGTAGCCCAATGTCTCTGGCATTCTGACTTGATAAGATCCAGCATGTCTGCTTTGATTGCAATCAGAATTTCAGATTTTACTTTATTTTATAATTTATTTAAAAAAGTTCTAGCATTAGCACTGGTTGCCAGGGGTTAAGCTTGTGGCATATCGCCGGCTGTTTATCAACAAAATTCTAAATAAAAGTAAGATAGATATTTTCTGTATCACACCTAGACAGGACATCAATATGAGTGGAGGAAGTAGGTATTTTGCGTGTTACGAATTAAGTTTAAACAATTATCTGCAGGAGCCGTAAAAGCTACGACCTACTCTCCATACTGGGATCCTTTGCGACCCCCCCCATCCCCCTACTGGTGAATATTGTTAGTTATAATTTTGGAAAATTTGAATGACTAACAAATTCAGGTTGTTAACTGTGTATTCTAATGGTAAAAAAACATAAGGCCCCAGAATCATCCTCAATGCGGTGCCGCTGTGTACAGTATCTGCATTTAGCTCCACTGAGCTAACCTCTGTAAATCACCTTTAACATGTCCAACGTGTGAAAAATAACGCATTCGAAAACAGCATCCCGGAAAGAACTTGGAACTTATGAGGGGAGCCAGGTTTCCCCATTTAGCATAATCGCAACCTCTTATCACTCTGACCTTGAGATGTTTTAAACCTGCTCTCGAATTGTGAGAGATATCATGTGGTTCAAGCAGATAGATACCCACTGAGTGCACTTGGCAAAGACAACCAATAAATCAACAGGACTAGAGCACCCCTCCCCACACCCACACCCTGATACACAGCCCTGAATTATGAAAAAGAAAACATTACTTCAATTTCTTCTATTGTTTTGTGTATTCAGGTTACACCTCACCCTTTTTGGGAAGACCTAAAGGACTTATTCAGTAGTCTAAAATGTTAGACGTTATGATAAATTTGCATATCTAGATAATGTTCCCTTTCCTTCAATTATCTATTTAAATTGTGTTTTTGTTGGCTTATTTATAGCCGTGCGCTTGATTATTTGAAAGTAACATTAGTTTCAAGTCTTAGAATAATAATATAACTTGAAATATGGAGGGTCATTCCATTTCCTGAAGGCCATCCAGATGGACTGGGCTTGCAATAAAAATGTGCGTAGCTCCCTGACCCACTCCTACTCCTCGCTCCCAGCCCACTCTGTTGGAAGAATATTTTGGTGAGCAAATTCTCCAGACTAATGTGAAATACAGAATCTGAACCAACCGTTTGTGAGCATCTCTCCTTTCCCCATCCTGTCTGACCTTGTCTCCTCTCTGGCCCTGTAAATAAACTATACCCAGACCACTGAGTCTTCCTCAGCTCACCATCCATCCTCATTTAGACAACGGAGATCGATTTATGATGAGCTGACCCAGCGAGCCAACAGTAATCTTCTAATATTAGAGAATTACAGCGTTTTTTTTTTTTGTATTTGTACTCAATAAAACAAATACATGAAGTCTCCAATGTATGTTGTATGTAGAGAACAGATGTACTGGGTCAGTGGCACAGGAACGATTTCGTGGGGGTGCTGAAAAAGTCAAGTAACAAAAAAAATGTGTTGCCTGTTTAGGACGATCTATGTACATAAACGGCATGTATGTTTATCTAGTTTACAATAAAGGTTACCTTACACACTTATAACACAAAAAAACAGTGATCATAAGTATTCAAAAAAACAGTCAGCATAACTTAAATTCAGTTACGTAGATTTCGGATTAACTGTCTTTTTTACAGAACAGCAGATTCCTGCTGGAGCTCAGATTCAAAGTTGCGTGATGTCACAAAGATATCATACAGCATTTTGGTCTTATATGCAATCACGTTTATTTTTATTCCAACCACCATTTTAGAAGGTGAACTTCCTACATTTAGGATAGAAGGATAAGGGCTTTCCTCTACCCTCTTGCCACCCCACTCTTTCCCTCTCTCTTCGTGACATCTCTCTCTCAAGGGGCAAGTTGGGTTTTCATATGCTCTCGCTTTCCTTTTCATCTCCCATGTCTCCGGGTCCTTGTGTTCTCCTTCCCAATCAGGCTTCTTGAATAGTGTTCAAGGCCTCCCTCTCTGCCTCTGCCACATTCTCCACCAAAGACCATCTAACAAAGGCTTTAGGCTGAGAGAGAGAGAGAGAGAGAGAGAGAGAGAGAGAACGGCAGGCAGATAAGCGAGGGAGTGAGAGAGATGAGCCGAACGGGAGGGAGCGAGGAACAGATTCAGAGTGTGAGGCACACATGCAGAACCAAATTAGATACTCTTGGAGCTGAAGACACTGCATTAATTCCAAAGAGAATATTGCATTGTATTGTTCTCTCCCTGCTCCCTGCACTGGGACACTGTGCAGTGTTATGCTGCCCCAGGTGGCATCTGTATTTCTATGTGCTGTCTGTTGTATGTCCACGGCAATTAAAACCAATACGATCAGTTTGTGCTGTCACTCCTTTTTAATTTGACTTGTGCTGTTGTTGTGGCACCAGCATCCACATTAAGACAAGAAAAAGTTGTAGTGTAGTTTTTGAATATGAAATACAATACAATGAACCCTTACTGTTCATCAGTCTTTCATGACAACTATCTCATGGATAGTTCTGAGAGCATTGAAAAATGTGTTGTTCAAGTTACAATCGAAATAAATGTGCATCATCCAAGCTAAACACAGCGCAATACATAATTTGTCAGATGATATATTTTAACCAGACCAATACTTTTTCAATTGCGTTATTATTTGTCGAGCCGTCTTAGTGTGAAGAGACTTCACTGTATTGGCTTGTTGCGAGTAACATTTTCCATAACTCATCACAACCATGTGACCATGATACCGGCCATTTGCCACTGTACGCCCCTGCCCATCTGTTTCCACTACGGGTACGGCCAAAGGAACGAGCTGGCGGCCCTTTGAAACCCTTGGCCTCAGCCACATGATTCACAGGACCTGTATTTTCAATTTTGACTGTGGTTGGAAAACGATATCTGGCTGAGTTTGCTGACTGTGGTTAGCAGACGTTCTGCTCTGTGAGTTTTTGTCAGTTTAGACTGAATGCATAATGGAGTGGAATAGTTTAAGAATGACCATGGCAACTCACAATAGTGTTGGTGGCACAGAATGTTTACTTATTGATATTAAATTTGACTTTGACAGAGTTCCAATCCAACTCAAAAGTGTATTAATTAATTGTAATAATTATGCCTATTCTAGTTTAGTGTGCACTGTAAAAACCTATCTTTGTCTCAATTTTTTTTCTATTTTTAGTACAAGGACATATTTTTGGAGAAGAATTGATTGGTTGTCTTTCCATCAGCTAAGCCCTGGAAATGGATGCAATTGTTTAAAACAAAGACTGATTCTGTTTTAAGCTCAGCAAGGCTCCAGTTAACTCACCTGAAAAAATGTTCCAAGAAAAAGGCCTAGCAGGGTGTCATTTTAATAGACCCAAAGGAACAGAGGCCTACATGTTGGGTACTGACAACCTTGTTTTAATAGATGTTTGACATTGAGATGATTTGATCACGGATTCTGCACGATCCTTTTGGATTCATGCAATATGTGATTTATGTTATGAGGCTTGCCCTTTTGAAATATTTATTCTCACTTTAGAAGCTTGATGGACCAATAATAAATAAAACACATAAAACCAGCAGCAGCATTAAAAAACACACACTAATATAATAATGTGAGGCTGGGCTGATCATCTGGAAAAACCCAATCTCAGTATTGCATCTTTCCAAAGGCCTCTGCAACTTCTTTTCTACATCACAGGACCATATATCAACTAAAAGGGAATAGGTTGGGAAGACTATATTTCTCACGGCACAAAGATCAATATGCCGTGCACCTGCATGCGACAGTAAGATTTGCAGCTCAACAGTTTGAGTTATGAACATATCCTCCAATGCTCGTCGTCCTCATCCTCCTCCCCAACCCTGAGCCTCATCAATGACTCAATAGAACACAAACACACCACACAAGGTTAGTCTTCTAAACAGGGAGAGTCAAAGGACTTGGTTGTATATGAAGTAGGTTGTGTACATCTGGAAAGTTAGTCGTGTCCTTATTTTTTAGCATGCAGCAGATGATTTAGTTGCATTTGAATTAGCCTGTCATCATTTCAATGCCCTCGATGTTGTCATGTCAATTAACACATTTTGGCAAAAAATCCTTTGCTTTGTTTAATCCTTTCAATCCCACGGAAGGGGCATTTAAGCTGTCAAAAGTGATGAAGAGCTTCCCTTACTAAAATACTTGCTCCCTACATCGAGCTTGTTAACAGCATTGCTTTCTTTGTTTTTTTTCCCTAGCTATTCACAACTACTTTTGTGACACATTGACAGCTATGCAGAACACATACTAGGAAATGGACAAACTTTGTTTCTCAATCAAAAGCTGAACTTATTTTATCTCAATTGTAAATGTTAATTTTTAGTCAATGCAATGCATTATGTAGGCTTAGCAAAAGAAAAAGGCATGATGTTGCATTATGACACTTTGTATGAAAGGCTTAAAATGGCACCACAAAATAGCCACTGACCCGAGTCAGCCCATTTACTGTAACCTCAGTCTAGACATTCCTTCAGAATACATCTTAACCCTTACAAAGAAAATACTGTGTTCAATGCTCTTGAATCACTTTGACTTGTGTTGCTGTAATGTGATGAACAGGATTCAAGCAGAAGACCATGCATGTGATTCACTTTGCTCAAGGATTGTAGACGGACAGTCATCAGGATTTCCACTACCATAATGATTGAAACATAATGTATGTGTTCATCTGTCAGTTTGGCCGTCATTGATGTCAGGGCTTGGTGGTGGTTGGGGACGGGACTGAGTGAGTAGCTGTTTATCGTCGGTCACCTCATCATAGGTAATGAGGGGTTTAGTCTTCACCATCTCTCTGGGTAACAGAAGCTGTGGTTATTTCCTGGGGCTACAGGAGATGTTAAATAATGTTAGAGTTTCACAAGAACTGTGTGTCTTAGTAGTGTCTCCTTCTAATGTTTAATCAGGGAAAATGATTTACCTCACGTCTTTAGGTAATTTTTTTCCCGTGCTGCTATGGCTTCTCTATTGGTAACATGTCTGCTCCTCTGTAATGCAAATCGTTGTACGGTCCCATTTTGCAGCAAATTAAGGGATTACCTGGGGTTGGATTCGCTGCAACTAAATGGAGACATTATTCTCCAATGATCTCCCAGACATGTGCATGCATGTACAGTATGGAATGAGTGATCGTTTCTATACTTCTGAATGTCACAAACACATTTTCACAACCCAGGAGTTGTGATGATGAGGACGACCCCTCCATCCACGCCAAGTCGGACATAAAATGGCTTGCAGGACACTAGGTGGAGGATGGAATGGAACATGTAGTGCTCCTGAAGATTCGAAATGTGGTGTATAACTGTTTACAAAGGAGTTGTTCTGATTTCATATACTATGCATTTCATGTTTTGGGATGTAAACATGTTGTGTCAGTTATTAGATCTGATAGTGGTGACCAAAAATGTGGCTTTTCTCTCCTTGTGAACATCCCTCCTGCATACAGAGAAAGATCACAGTTCGAACTAATATTACTGTAAAGTAACCTCTTATCAGTAAATATAAACAATTACTTACTATGGTTCAATACATTTTTGTAAAAGTACTACTCTGACTGCGTGGTATATCAATTTTAAACAGTCTAATGAACTCATAAATAACTGGTAGTTCATTAAGGAGTCTTACAGTGCTTCCCTTTGGGAAAACGACCCTTGGAAACCCTGCCCTGTCCTGACAAGGTGATCCAATCGAATAAATCAAGGACAATTAGGCTACCTTGTAATAAGCGTAATATATCCTGGGGACAATAGTGTTTGTTCTCTGACCTGCATCCCGAACAAAGGGCATCAATGGTAATGGAAACAAGGCGGCTTGTTTTGCCAGACAACCCGATACAGCCACGTCTCAGTCAGTGCACAGAGGAGACATTGCTTTAACTGGTATTGACAGAGAACAGTGGCTTTCACAAGCCCACAACACTAAGAGAAAAGCTCCCTGTTCTGGCGCAGGGACAGCAACTTGTTTGTCAGGAGATTTCTGATATTGAGTAGTTCTTTGTAACGGACTTGTTGTACAACATTTATTTAGAGAAAGGGTTGATATTTACACAGAAAAAAATAGCTTTATTCAGTCAACTTTATTGATTAGTATGAGGAAAAACAAATTTTTATAAGCCGTTTCGGGAAAGGCACTGGCCTCCAATGTCAACAACACATTTTGTATGCATACAGTGGGAAGGTATGTGAAACATTTGTTTCATCTTGGCATTTACATTGACCATCCAGGCCCCTGGGAGTGAATCCATATATTGGCATCACTGATGGATAATGTGCTCCTGTGCTGGCTTAATTGCCTTTACAGTTTGCACTGGGCATATTCAACATTGCAATGTGATGATACCTGTCATGGAACGTTTGCAGGAAAAACACTGTTTATGTTTATGCACCCAAGTGGAATATGTAAATAATTCATAAAAACAATTCCTGGGTTGAAAATGTCTCTGACAATAATAACTTTTTCAGTTTTTCAGGCAAAGGGGGCATTCCAATTTCCCATCCCTTCTTTGCAAAGCTGTGCACTTGACATTTTTGAGTTCCAATTTAAGGGACGTCTTTGAGGAGCATAAGCCTCAGAAAATCTGTTTCTTTTCCCCCTCATTGATTTGTAAAATAGCAGTGGGAAGATGGAGACTGTAGGGTAATTAGCACATTTGCATGTGGAACTGAAGCTGGAACCGTGGAAATACGCTGTCTCTCATCGATAAGAAGATCTGACTCTTGTCTGAGGCTGTAGAAAATGCCAATCCCCACTACAAGGACCTCTTACTACTCACAGATTTGGACTCAGTTCAGTTGGGGTCAGCCCACTTCAGCAGAACATAGACAAATAAAATTGATAAACTGCCAGCGGATTTAAACTCCCAAAATCTATCATGAATTGCACATTTTAAAGAACATTGTTGTCCCATTTGCTTTGTCTGGGCACAAGTAGTTTAACATATTTGATGTATTTGACCATTTGCTCATACATTACTATCCAGCTGTTTTTTCCTTGAGGCTATCTAAGATGAGGTGCAAGTGCAGTATTTACAATAACCACAACGATAGCCTGCTCATGAATTAATTGTGGCAAGAACAAACACAACTCCATATGTATAACCCTATTGCACATAAACAGATGTTTGCCACCGAATTCCAATGAGGGTGAGCCAAAGCCTCTAACGTCTACAGAACCTGAGCAGGTAAAAGCTACAGTATAGCCTCACCGCCCACGTCTGTATCCATAGAAACCAAAGACCTCAGGGGGTGTTGGAAAACACACAAACAAACTCAGATGAATAGCTTTGTTCTGCATCTTTAGCACAGTTAATTGCACACTTGTGTTTGTTATTCCACCATATGGTTCAAATTGACTCACCACACATATCGAACTAAAAACAAATGATAAACATTGACTACACGGTGAAGTCAGTTAAAGAGCACAAACCAACATTTTAAATGGAAGTACTATGACTATATGTTGTATTCAAGCAACAGTTTTAAGTGAACACAGTATTTTATTGATAAGATAAATAGTGATAATAACTTGCGTTTTTATGGGCAAAATGAAATTGCAGAATTTCCCCTACATGAAGTATATATATATATATATATATATATATATATATATATATATATATAT
>JAVQIZ010002253.1:0-18308 GCA_036023535.2 Galaxias brevipinnis
GACTGATTAGAAATAGCAAGTACTTTTATAGAAATGCAATTTATGTTTTTCTGTAATTTTCACACTTAGCAAATTCATCGGGCGGGCCGAGTTGGACCCCCTGCCGGGCCGGATCCGGCCCGCGGGCCGTATGTTCGACACCCCTGTTTTAGACCGATTAACTCAGCTTGGATGGGGGCCACCTTTTACCTGCCATCTTTAGGTCTCAACAAATGTTTTGTTGGGTTCAAGTCTGTGCTTTGGCAGGGTCACTAAATAACATTAAGAGACTTTTCCCGAGGCCATTGTAGCGTTGTCTTGGCTGTATGCTCTAGGTTGTTGGCGTGCTAATTGGTCAGTCTGAAGTTTTGTGCACTCTAGAGGAAATATTTTCTAAAGCTGAGCTTCCTTTTTTACTAACCCATCAGCGACTCGTCCTCCTGATTAGACCATCTCCACATCTGGGCTGTAGTCGTGACTACGGATATGGCATAGTCGGACACAGAAGAGGATGCTAGGCTGTCCTCAGCACTGGTGATGTGAAGCTTCCCATTCAGCCCAGCCCTGTCATAGATATAGGCCTCTTGGTAACATTCCGTGGCTGGAGAGAGAAATTGAAAGAAGCGGATAGTATTGCTTACAGATCAATGCACTTTTTCAACCAACAAACAAGTACCAAGCAACAGTAATCGAAGTGGGAAACAGTGAGCCGATCCCAAACCGGTCTCTTGTTGATGGAGGCCATTCAAGACAGTTCTGGTGTTCATATGGAGCCGGTGGCTGTTGCTCAGGTGCTTCATGATGTGTTTGGAGTGCAGTGCCGAGGGGCTGTAGTATGTCAGCTTTGACAGACACAAAGAGCCCACCGCCAAGATTTTACACCTCCGGCCCTGAGGACCCAACAGGATAGCAGAGACCTGTAGTCAAGTTCCAGAGTCCCCAAGCTCCACATGCGTTCCTCAGTCCACAGTATCATCAACATAAGTGAAGGTGCTCACCTGAAAGGTAAAGCGATCAATATTGGTCCAGGAAAAGTTGTACTGCAGAGTTCTCCTTCCTTCCACATCCTTAAGCAAAAGCAAATCATAAAAAGTATGGACAAACACATGCACATTTACAGTAAGTATACACACATACATGTTCATGTGGCAAACTTTCAGGGATTAATGCATCTATCCTCCTAGACAAACCTGATAAACACTGACTCCTTGTAGTGCCAGTCCAAGGAGCACAGAAGCATTCAGTTCTTTTTTGTGCTGCTTAAAGAAACACCAACAAAATCAGTTTTTGGACTAATAATACCAATATAAATAAACATGTTAAGCCTGTATCTTTTTGTAAAGCAACAGAAATAAACTTATTTCTTTTTACAATTTAGAACTAGTGACTTGAGAATTTGCCTCGAGGCAGAGTGGTTGTCCAAGCCACTGCCATCGTCGATTCATAATAAACATACTGTGGGAAAAGCTCAGCTCTTCCTCATTCCCTTTCATAGTTTCCCTCTTATCCATCATTCCTACTTTCACTGCCAATTGCACTGTAGCGTGAATGGTTCGATATTTCTTAACATGGAATTCACTCTGATCTTAAAGTCAAAACGTCAATGTCTTACAAACATTAATGCCCTAGTTGGATTTAGCATCAGTACGCGAATACAGGACGTGTGCAGAAACACTGATGCTGCCGGGAAAGGTGTTTTAATGTCAAAGAAAATGCCCTTTATATTTTTTTTGAAGTCATCCAATCGGTTCCAGAATAGTTGTATGCAATCTTTTAAACTTGCAAATTGGATTACAATTATCCCTGTCGTAATTCTAAATATTGTTTTTCAGTGGATGCACTTTCTATGCTAACCTTGATTTTAATGAGACATTGGCCCTGAGCCTTGAAAGCAGCCCTCTAACCTGTTTCAGCCTGTAGAAGGTGATGGAGGCATCCTGAAGAGCACTAGCTTCGGTTATGAAGTGGAGGACAGCTTGGTTTGATGGCACGCCTCTCAGGTCACTGTGCATTTCTCGGGTGTGGAGGCACAGGTAATGTCGCCCTCTCCGATTTATGATCTTAGGAATCAGGTGCAAACCATTACAAACAAGCACGTCAACATTGAATTTTTTCAGTTCTGTGTCTTGACTCTAAGGAATGACAAGAGCGTACTAAACACGCACACTTGCTTACCCACTTTGGGAAGTAATCTTCAGGCAGAAAGTACTGCCTCTCCTTCCCTCCTTTTTCCTCATCTTTCTGCCCGTCCTCTTCAATCATATCCATGTGCTCTTGGTCTCCCATTTCAACCTGCAGTGCATGCGCTGCCAGTTGGAAGAATACAGCCTCTTGGTCGTAGCACTGGGACTGCAACATCTTCTGTCTCAGGTCTGCGTAGTAGAGGTTCAACACTTTGCTGTCTCTACTGTACCCAGTCAGCAGAATGGGAGAGAAAGAGTGTAGTACATTGTAATAGCATAACCTGATAGTTGTTTTGACTATGTTGTTAAACTGTTTGTCTCGGGGGAAAGGACAGGTGTTGCCTGCTATGTACTTTCATCATAACACGTCTATAATAGAACAGTATATTACCTATATCCTGTTCAAACTGTTTGTTAAAAGATCATGAAGATGAAGCAGATGACGGAGCATCTTTCAGAAGGTGTAAAATGACTTACGGGATTAGGCACCCATTTTCCACGTAGTATTGGACCCTCAGATAGAGAAAAGCTGGTCCCTTTAAATGAAGAAACTCTATATAATCCTCAGTTGAAAATGTAGGTTCCTCTGTCTGCTTGACCATACTGACCACTATTCCGACTTGCCACACATTCTATACTATACACTATAGCTGCCATATTAACTTTACTGTTTCTGCTGCTGTGGTTAATGTCTCCAAAGACTGGTGATGATCTAGTTACGTATATAACTATCACCCAATCTCCATGAGATACTTTAGTCGCTGGTATGCTCAATTACATACATTCCTTTGTCTTGTGATATAGTTTTAGATCTACCATGAATACCCAGATGTGACCTTTTCTAGTGATTTATCTGGTTATCATTTTGAATAAAGAGTGCCCCATTACTATGTCAGTTTACAAGGCTCTCCTGCACATTCTCCACTATTTATATTTATTCACTATATGCTTCAGGGATAGTTGGTCTTGAATGTACCTCAGGTAGCCTCAGAGCTTGGTCAGATCTCATTTACGTAGTTTCAATCTACCATGAAAAAATAAATCTAGTTGAGGATAGCCTTAATCTACCACTTCTGTGACCACCAAAGCCACTGTGTCCAGCACTTTACCTACATATCTCCAACCTTTTCATATTGCTCATATTGGGTCAAATGCTCATAATGGAACCAGGATACATTTTTTTAACAATATCAGGTACAAACACATTCATTTCAACCAAATTGCACTTTAGAGAGTTAGGTAGAAAAACAGGGAGAGAGGACTCACATTGAATGACTTTCTCTTCCATTTCTTACCAAAGTACTTTGTCAGTTTCTGTTCCAAGTCAAGAAACAAATATTCATGGTCTGTGGAAAAGAATAAACTTTAATCCCAAAAGAAAGAGGTGACTTAATTTTTTTAATATAATTATTTTCAACACAAAATGATAGCTTAAGACAAATTCTGTAAAGAAATTACAACTCCTCACTTCCTATAATCAAACTATTTTTGAATTATATTGCAGTATCCCAATAGAACCAGCTCAGGACATTTGAAAGGGTTTTGCAGGTAGTAAACGCTATACAACATTGACCACTAGAGTTGTCTGAAGCTCTGGGAGCTGTTTAGTTGTCAGCTATTGTTGATAGACTGAGGTCTATTACACCTTTGATAACTTTCATTGTCAGTGTTGTATTTTCAACTTTTATGTAACTTAAATCAGGTGAATTTAAAATAAGACAAAAATACCAACATAACTAAATGTATTTCAAGACATTACCTACAGAGAAGCCCTGTATCTATTGTAGTTTAGCAGAAACAATTATTTTCTATGTATTATAGAACTAAACATATTTTTGTCTTTGCTTTTCAGAACATTTAAAAGCTTACAATAGGTTTAATTGGGGTCTGAAGTATAATGCAGAGGGTGGCAACCGGTTGCAATGTAATAAACTGCAACTCTTGTCATTGCATGGCCTCCCACGCTCTTGAAGCCAACAGTGTGCCTCCCTTTTAGCATTCCAAACTAAATGAACTCCAAACAAACACATATCCCTACAAAAGCCACAGCCACACACAAATCTCACACAAGTACTGTATCTCATGACATAAGAAAAAAACGCTATATCAAATATTCTCAACCATGGCTCCAGTGCAGCTGGACTACAACCTACCACAGAGCATGCTCAGGCCAAAGAGGTGAAGCTCCGTGACACCCAGTAGATCTGAAAGCTGACTGAAAACCTCCTGGCCCCTTGCTTTCACCTGCACACAAAGAATACAAAAAACTGCTGACATAGTGAAAACACAATTCTTTATAAACATAGCATACCATTACAAGATTGTCACGTAGCTAAGCAATTGCCTATCAAATGCACACAGATAGACTTGTAAATGTATAGACCTTAAATATAACTAAAATAAACTCCCTTACAGTACCTCCACAATTAAGTTCAGTTGCTCTCTGTTGGGCAGAAGGACACACACTTCTCGTTCTTGAATGTAGCTCTTCATGATGCTACAGATGTCTTTGGACTGGTTTTCAAGCTCAGGGCCCTTCCTTTTTGACTCTTGGTCGTCCAATCAGATGGCCTTCCTTAAGAAGCCCTTAAGTTCTCCACCCATCATGTGCCCATAACAAAGAAGTTCCTTCCTTCCTCACTCTACCAAGTTGTATATATATTTACTCTCATAAAAATGTATCTTACAGTCGTACTTACCTACCACAAATTAATGTATTATTAACATATTCACAAGCAGGATAGTGGGCGTTAAATGTTCATACCCTTTGAAGATTTCAATGTAGATCTGACTAGGCATTTCTTTGAGACACTACACTATTTCTGCCATTACAGCTGAGTGACATAATTAAATGGTGGCATTAATGTTCAGTATGTACTTCATCTGACAAATAAATACTAGTACCTCAACAATTTACTTCTTCTAACAGTATTTTAAAAATAATTGAATAGCTTATATTTATTTACAGGTCATACAATATGCCCTATGCTTCAAAGAATACTACTTTCGAAAAGTACAAATATTTGTTGAGCTGGGTTAGAACTTCCCAAAAAAATAACACCATTGTTAATCTATCATTAATTTATTTAAAAACAAAACAGGCCAAAAATTGCATTACAACTGTGCTTGGACATTGCTATGGAAGCAGAAAAGTAGAAAGAGTGACATTTATTTTTCAGTAGCTGGTGACTCTCCCTGTTTAACTGAACATGTAAGAAAATAATGATTTTTTTCCTCTAAGCTATAGTAAGTCATTGTATGGCCTTACTACATTGGCCTGTGAAACATGCACAAAATAAAAATTAAAACACAGCAAGAACACTACAGTGCATTAAAAAGGCATCCTGTGCAAAAGGATACACAGTTACATGTTACCGTTCTTATGCTCCCAAGCAGTTTACATTGTTTGAGCACTCGAACATGTTTAACCTAAATGAAAACCATACAATTTCACATTGACTACCTGGGAAAGATGATATACATTCAAGAGTTAAACAAAGTATTTTTTTTCTACAGACAACAATCCTACCCTTCAAAGAAAGTATTTACACACGTCTGTAATTTACACTTCTCAGCTGAATCAGAAATCACATTTAAGTGCCGATGAGATTGATGGCAACCAGTGGATACAGTGCATGTACCTTCATTTTGGCTAGGGAATGCCACAGGGGTGCATTTTGGTACCTTATGGATTCAGGTTTAGTATTGCTTTTCTTTACAATATGTTTTAATGTAGAAACAGAGTCTCCCTAAATAATTACAGTAGTTTAATTGAGTGATTGTATGTTTTGATAGTAAGCACACAAGACTCTCATTGGACATACTTTTCTGTTCTTCAACATCCTGTGGCAGTCATTCTGTGTGTCTGGAAAGAAGTGGTAACAAAAACACATTTCCTTCCTTTTCCTTGACATGGGCGTTTTTGTCATCTTGAGATCACATTTGGAATATCTGTCATTTCAGCTGTCATGTGACACCTTCAAACTACTCCTAACAGGACAACCACCAAGTCAGTTTCTGTGTACCACAATGAGAAGAGCAGGCTTAGCATATTCAGTAAAGCTAATGTGAAATATTAGCAATGCCTTTTTGACAACGGTACTTCAATTCAATAAATTATGTGCAATATTGCAAAAATGGTCAGAAATAAGTCAAAGTAGACCATTTAAAAACAGCATTAGACCCAATTCATTCTGTCCTTTCTTGAGTCAAGAATTGTTGTAATAAAGGAAGCAAGTTTGGGATTGTCCCATTAATTTAACCTCTTCATGTTTACTATGTTGTCAGTACTTCAATGCTAAACATTATAAATGTCTTAAAATATGGAAAATGTAGCTTAAGAGATTTAATTTGTAGGTCTGCATCAGAACAAATGATCCGATAAAATGTATGTATACATTTTAAAAAGACACATCATTTCAAAATGTAATCTGTCTCTTAACAGCTTAATGACATTTTAACCACTGTACATAAACACATTGTGGTAAATTATGTCATGAATCAACATACTTTTTTTTTGCATTACATTAAACTGAATTTTCACTGATTTTAAAACGTTCAGTAAAACACTGTCCAAACGTTTGTAAATGTACATTTCATTAGGGCTGCAACTATTTAGTAAAATATTTCACTATAAATATTAGACCAATGAGCCAATTTCAGATTATTTTCCAAAACGTATTGAATGCATGTATTTTTTGGACTCATGAAGCACTATGACTGATGTTATAATATATTCCATTTACCCTTCAGTTATTTCCACATTAAGCCTTTTACAATTTCCTTTTCATTCATGACTTAACTCGATAATTCCATTTTCCTCAGATACCATAACACAACCTTTTTTTTTTTCCATCTTACGTCTGCACATTGACAACCCCCACAATTAAAGACTAAGAAAACAAAATGGTAGACCCTGTATTTGTATACTCAAGTTAATGTGTAATAAACATATAATTGAACTGCTTACTCAAACACATTAAGTATTAAGCTTACTTTTCAAGCTAGTACAGAGGGGCCAAGCCTTAACTAAGTATCAATGCCTTGCAGGTAAAATATTAAAATTGACCAATTGTATTTCTAATTTGGTGTAATACTCATGGAACGTAAAGTTCTGCTGATGAAATATTATAACCAGTGTATCCTTAATTGGAACAATTAATAAAAAGATTGTTGAAGTCTGATCAATTGTTTTAAGAAAAAAAGTTATCAATTAAACAGCAGAAGGGAAAGAAATATCCTGTTACCTCAATATTTCTATAGCTCTATGACGCTAGGGACAGCACCATTCTAACCTCTCTCCAACTAGTCGTCAACTTCTAAATGACCTCCCTTCATATGTCTATCTAATGAAACACATGTTCAGTGGATATGTACCATGTGCTATAATCCTATCATCATCTGCCTATTACAACTGCAGGTGCAAACTATTTGGGGCACTCCAAATTCTAAATGGGGATAACTTGACAATCAAGTTTCGCTACAAAATATATTCTACAGCACAACATCAGTATAAAGTACAAACCTACCCTAACATGCCACTATTCATTCTAAATTCATACCCCGCTCCAGACAGACACAGGTGACAGGCTTTCTGGGCTGATCCATTTAAATTCTCAGGTAAATGGGCCAGCTTTGATGACAACATGTGTGCACTAATGTGTAACATTCAACATGATATTTGATAAATGCACAGATCAAATGAATTCACCTCCCAGCCCTTTGAAAAAATAAGCTTTTACATTGCTAATAGTAAGGAACTATTGTAGCACTTTGTACTTCAAGCTAGACTTCTGCGGATGTCATCGTCTTGTAATAAAAAGAAAAGGATATTCTTTACATGTTCATAAAAATACAACAAAGCCGTTATAGTTGTACTGACCCTTCACTGTTACCAAGACAAAATGGTTTGAACCACACAAAATGAAGAATGCACTATATTCGCATAGATAAAAAGGAGAGGTACAGACCTTGCAGCAGTAACAATAATATCACATTAATATATTGAGGTCCAGATAAGTTTGCATTGCTACAAACTTTGTTGTTCTGAATTTCAAGTTTTTAAACTAGATTGTTTCCCATACATAGCATACTACACATGCACACAAAGGAGTTAATTTCAAATGCCTTTGTAAATAGTAATCGATCCTTAACACTGCTTTTGCAAAATATAAATGTTGTTTGTTTGCTTTATACATCAAAGGCAGAATTTTTGTGTCGTTGATGCTTGTAAAATATGACATTCATTAACTAGACTGCTGAGAAAGCATGTCTAAAAAAATATTCTTATTCCTAAAGTTGAAGTACCATTTCATCTCATGAAAACCTAGGCTTTGTTTGGCATAGACAGGCCAACAGAAGAGAATGACAACTATTGAGCATGGACTGTGTTATTTTCTATAGCGTTATTTGTTCTCTCCATTACAAAGTGGTTAACGACCTCTCACCAGCAGCACAGTTCTAAGAGAAAACATGAGTTTTTGACCAGAAAAAGGAAGACGGACTTCAGGTCTCTTTAGGCTAACGGTTAGCGGTATCTGCATGAAGGCACTTCCTGGTAAAGCTTTCCATCGAGTAGCACCTCTGATTGGTTAGAACTAGCCAGTAAAAGCCCTTGAGTATGTAGAGTACTTATGCCAGTGGAGCTAGGGGTTGGCCAGAAGGTCGTGGGTCACAGGACGGTGTAGCCCAGAATATACTGCAGGAGCTTGTTGCGATTGGCCTGAGGTAGGAAGGTGCTGCTCGGCTCCAGGAGCACCACACGGCCCTCCCGTCTCTCCTTTAGGACCTGGAGCCAACAAACCACAATGCTATCAGGACAAAAGACCTTGGGGTGCTCTGGTATAGCCCCGATTAGTAGGAGGATCGCTACGCCGTGCTAGCAAATAGTCCTAAGCAAAGACCAACCAATAGTGGACTTAGTGAAGTATGTGCTCTTAACTGTATTAACAGCTTACCCCCAACTCTTTAAATGTTTTCACGGTGTTCTTGACAAGGTAATGGGTCGCACTTTCACCTGAGAACACAAAGAAAAGATAAGCATCCTGTGGTTTGAGTTCACGTTGGATTTCTCTCCTGCTCCTCTATGACCTACCGTACGCGGCCACTCCTTTCTCGGTGCGGGTGAGCAGGTATCTGAAGAGCTGCTGTGTGTACTCGGCCTCGGCCATGGGCTGGCTCAGGCTGTGGACAAAGATGGCCGCCCCGCTGTAGGCCTCCAGCACGGGACTGAGAAGATGTTGGAGGAAGACAAAGAACTCCTGGTGCTCTGGCGACACACTGACCTGAGGTCAGAGAAAAAGAGACGCACACACACACAAAGCACAAAAGGCAAGATATTCAGCAAGTTTACAGGGCACTCACGGCTTAACATACATAGTTTTCTAACATAACTTTTAAAGAGGTAAGAGTTTATGGGACTGTTGTGCTGCTGTACTCTTCAATTGCAATCCAACACTTAAATCTATGATGGGCTCTTACACATTTGTACGTTTTTCAAAGCCTGCTGGCCTAGCACTAGCCAGGCACAAGGAAGCTGGTATAAGGCTGACTCAAGCTAAAATTAACTCATGGTCAATAGCCTAATGCTCCCTTCTCTCTCTAGCATGGCGAAGTATCCTGTATACAATAGCCTTCACAAAATAATAATAATAATGTTAAAACCTCACAGGTATCCAAATCATCCACACCCATTAGCTGTTAGCTAACAAATCTAACATTACAGCCATTGGACCAGTCCTTTCATGCAGAGCAGTGTGCCTCTGGTCCAATGGTGTGAGAGCTACAGTCTGTGTATGAGGCTTTGGTAAACAGGGCTGACCTTGAGGTAGCGGTCCCTCTGCTCCTCTCCAAAGTCACTGTCCTCATCCTCCTCGTCGCTCCTCCAAGACAGAGGCTCTGGAAACTTCTTGGGCCAGGGTTCTTCTGAGGGACTTAGCTCCTCCTGGTCCTCCTGGACAAAAACACACACACACGCACACGTATAAATAAACACACCAGCCTGTAAACACAGACAAACCCCATTATGGTTGTCACAAAGGCCCGTAAAACAAAGAATTGATATCATGGTCACAAATTAAACATATCATTGTAAAGACTATACAATATCTGTTTTTACTGTGTGTTCAAATACAGGGGGTGGTACTGGACTGACCTCTGCTACATAAAGAACTCCGTACTGGATCAGGCGGGTGATGGCATCGTGGAAGACCTGATAGATCATCTGACAAGGCTGTAGACAACAGAAGAAAAACGTCAGGCTCTCGCCAAACAATCCCTTCAGGAAGGCTCTACATGAGTCAGCACTGAACACACCCACAACCAGCCAGACAGCAGAGACCCAGTACATAAACCCATGTGGCACTGGTAGTGCTGCAAACACCAAGAGGCTGCACACACCAAGAGGTGGTTCTCTAGGCGAGTGCGGAGTAAGAATGGCGGAGTTAGGGGCAAAGGACTGACCGGCGCGATGGCCACCTCGTTGGCGAGGAAGTGGGAGAGGCTGGCGGCCTTGCGGATCAAGCTCTCCTGGCTGAGGAGGCTGCTGGGGCCGGGCCTCTGGGGCTCTGGGTGGGCCTGGGGCTGGGCCTCCACTGCCTGCTCCCGCTGCAGAGCCACCGCGCTGCACGCTGTGAACCAAGGACATGGTGAGGGTTAGGAGGGCCATAGAACACTCTGTAGGGAGACAGCGACGTATTAGTCAGACACAAAGCCTCTTCAACCAAAGCTAAGCCCACGTACGGACAGAAAAGACATGCATCATTATCTGTCTAACAAAAAAACAATAATGATCTTTATTTAACCAGGTAAGTCTTCTGAGAACAATTTCTCTTTAGAAGTAACGACCTGGCCAAGTGGAAGACCACATGACAACATATAGACAATTGACATTCAAACACTACACCCTTTCATAGACCTAGAATCCCACTGTACACCCTGTTCCACGCCTTACAGGGGTAAGGGCTGCACCGTACCGATGATGGCGTCAGCGATGAAGACGTGAAAGAGGCCGTTGCTGTAGAAGTTGAGCTCGAACAGTGCCTGCACCGTCTTGCTGGGGGCGATGGTGAACTCGGTGTTGCGGCTGGTGCTGGTCACGTTGACACAGTTGCCCAGGAGGTGCAGCGCGTGCATGACCACGTCCTCAGAGTTGCCCGAGAAGCCCAGGTCAAAGTCCCTGGACAGGATCTCCTCCTTCATGTTGAAGAAGTCCTCCACCAGCTTGGACAGTCCCACCCCCTGCACAAAGGGGGAACACTTTCAGAAGAACGTTCTATATTCATTACTGAACTATAATAGCAACCATGCATTTCTTATGTGTTCCAAAAGAAACCCATTTATAACATTAACCAAGTGCACAAATCAAATCTTGCCAGAGAACCTAGCACTCTTTGATAAACAGGGTGAAGGTCACATCCTTTAGGGGCCATGTTGATCGGATATATGTATGAGTCTCCAGCAGAGGGCGCTGTGGTCCCACTCTGAACAAGGAGAGGGATGAGTGGGGGAGAGAGAGATGGAAGAAATGGGATTGCATCCACTCCTTTAATGCAGTGGCTGGCGCGTGCCATTTGGGTCCCACTTGGGCTGTTAAGGAACAGGAGGGGAGGAAGAGGGCTTGACAGGTATGTATGAGGGCTGGGGGATGGGAGGATGAAGAGAGGAGCAGGGTGTGGGGGTGGGATGGCAGCGTACCTGTCGGTGTCTGTAGAGGAGCAGGCAGGCCACAATGTGGGTGGACATGATGGCAGAGGACTTGTTAGCCGCTGTGGGGGAGACACAGAAACACGGACCCCATTTTAGCTTTCAGCCCCGCCACACACTGGAACATCACCTGGGTCACCTTTCCAAATACAATCCCAGAACCCGAACGAAAACGGAGCAGAATAACACGAAACTGAACGGTTCATGGTCAAATAAGATGCTTATTACCATCTATAAACATGCAGGTAAAGATATTGACCTGTCACTATTCTAGACAGATGAACAAACAAAATCAGCTCCCTCCAAAGGAATGACTAGGTGCATGTAAATGGGCCAGGAGTCAAAGGCTTGTGTTTCCTTTGTAAACACGCGCCTAACTGGACAGCTGAGAAGTGTCTTTTGCGGTTGTCATCCTAAGCACAATGTCAGACTCAGGCCACGTGTAAAACATTTACAACCAGCGCCACTGATACTGCAATGCCTCCCTTGTCCTGCACCTCCGTCCTCCCCTCGCAGCCATTGGCTGAAAACAACATGCCATCCAGCTGGGGAGCCTGTGATTGGCTGAGGGGAGCAGGGCTAGCAGAGGGAATGCAGTTGAATGGAGCAGGGCAGAACCGGTTTTTGTTTTCGGCAGAACGGACCAAGCCTAAATGATGTTTGGTGACAACAAAATGTGTTTGACTTAGCTTGGAGTAAAAGAATGTCTCTTATGGGGAGTAATTGACAGTGTTCTTTAGGAGAATGAGAGGGGGGCTGAAATCTGCATTTTCAACACAAAACGTCCCTTATGAATGGAGGAGCTTGACGATGCAGCACACTCTTTAATAACGCTGCAGTAAGACAGGGAAAAATAACCTACCCTCTACTTCACTTAAAAGGGACTGGCTGATGAAGCACCTCTGAGCTTTTTGACTCAAAAATAGCCATTTATTGCAGTTTCTTTCATTTACAAACTATCCTAGACTGATTGTGCCCTCAAAGGTTTGGGTACCATCCTGCAGAGCTCTTACAAACAAGTAAATCATAAGAATCAAGATAAGCTCTTTTGCTTCAATGACTGCATACAATTTGCATACCA
The DNA here is from genome assembly GCA_036023535.2 of Galaxias brevipinnis. Lineage (NCBI taxonomy): Eukaryota > Metazoa > Chordata > Actinopteri > Galaxiiformes > Galaxiidae > Galaxias > Galaxias brevipinnis. Next base: position 12,946 of record JAVQIZ010002253.1, read on the forward strand.
CACCAATAAGTAGCGTTGTGTAGGGTCTTAGGCTATAGCATGCTAAAAAAGGAGAGTTCATGGAGTGCTTTGCAAACTCCTCGTTCTCTTTCCAGAAAGGTTGCTTACTGTAGAGGACATGCTTGGCCAGGTTACTGATAACCTGCCTCCTCCAGACCACGTCCGACAGATCACGAGAGTTCAGCTCCTCCTCCTCCTGGCCGTTGAACACCGCCTGGTCAGGCCTACCACACACACACACACCACAGAGGAAGACCAATGTTAAGAAGCCTACGCTTTGAAATGGATACATGCCCCGCTGCACACCTGGATCAACATGCCATGGAAACCAGAGCCTCCGGTGAATTGAATCAAGTGTGTCAGCACGGGGTTGAAACAACAGCATAGCCACCAAGAGATCAACAATAACAACAAATACCCTTACAAATGAATATTACAATAATAAATATCCTTACAAATGAATATTACAAAGTGTTTAAACAACTCATTCAATGGAAACATTTTAAACAAAACTAAAATGCCAGAACAAAGAAATACACACACACCCCATCAGCGACTCTATAGAAAAAGCTCCATGACGCCTTGTTTTCAGTGTAGCAGGTTAGTTGTATCTTTCAACACAGTCCTAACACATAATTTACGATGGTTTAGGTTGTATGGGCACAAGCCCTTGGCATTGACCAGGGGGTCTCATTTATAAAACTCTGCACAGGATTCACGTCCAAGGGTTGCGTACAGACGAAACACAAAAAGCGTTCCACGCCATGTTCCCTTGATAAATCACAATCAACTCTGAATTTGTCTCACGTGAGCGAGCGTCTTGTTCCACCCATTTAAAACCAACAGCTGCCTATAAATAGTCATTGAAATGCCCGTAATTAATATTACACTGCCCAATTGTGTAACACCATTGGGTGTGGTAATTACCCTGATTGTAACTGACAGGGCCATATTTACACTGACAATTGTAACTCAACAGTTGATAACAACATATAAAACTGTACTCATATCTGCCTGACTTAAACAGCATTAATCCTACTGGTCAGCTTATCATTTATAAGAATATATTTCAGAACATCCAAGTATTGTTTAATTAATTACTAACTGTTACAGACTCTATGACATATGCTTCTTGGTTAAACTGTAAACATTTTTGAGGGGTTATGTTGCAAAAACACATATCACCTATTATATTAAATCATCTTATTTGTGTGCCCTCCAGGGAACTGTTCATAATAGGTGAGAGGTAACATTTTGATTTATTTTACCCCATTGAATCAAGTTCAAAGCATTTCTCCCTACTCCTCCTTGTGCTTAGTGAGTAGCAGTTTCAAATGTCTCCAGTTTGTGTGTGTACGGATAGGTCAGAGTTTACGCACTGGTGCGCATGTACTCCCGTCACGTTTGTCTTTATAGATCACATACAGTGCATGGAAAATCTTTTGTTCTCTAACGCTTATAAAGGAGACCCCTGGAGTGTACCACATGCTGGCAGTGAAGAGAAGACTCCTCCCACGCCTGCTAACCCTGCTGTGAGGCCCTGGGGTAGTGGCATGTTTGATTTGGACTGAATCTAAGGGAACATGTTCAGGGGGGGATAGTGTTCTAGGAGGCGGTTACAGTCCGGTATGTCCGTGCAGCCAATGGCCTTGGCTGACCTTTTCGGCCTGGTATTTACTTTAATGGGGGTGGGAGTTGTAACGTACTGTGCACAGAGGATGGTGGGCAACAGGATCTGCTCCAGGGACTGAGCGGCTGGCATGTTCCGACTCCTCTGGGTGTCCAGGTACTCCTATGGGGGACAAGCAGAGTTAGTGAGAGTAGGCAGTGAAGCTGTAGGTGAGCCACTGGCTTCCTTTGCTCCTTCATTTCCACTGCAGACTCCATCAGGGCTAAGCCTGACTATTAGCTTTGATCTAATACCGCTCATAGATCCTGCCGTCTTCATGTATGCGTGGTCAGTCTAGGGAATGGCGTTGAGCAAAACGTTTGGTGTGTTTGGTGGGACTAGGGCAGCTCGGGCCTGCAGTGGTAACGCCGCTCCGGTGGCCGGGCCTTACCTTCAGAGAGAAGGGCTGGGTGAAGTCCACCCTCACACAGCCGTAGTTCTTCCTCAGCATCCGGAACACGCCGCACGCCACGCCCCACAGGCTCTCGTTCTTCTTGGGCTTGCCCTGAAGGAAAAGGGTGGAACGGTGTTAACCCCTGACTCCTGGTCCACCATGCCGTCCTACCGCCCCCCTCCTATCCTACCGCCTCCCCTTGTCTCACCAGCTGCTCGCTGTTGTAGTTGCCCTCCAGGATGCGGTCGTAGGAGATGCCCACGGGCACCACCAGCACGTCGGGGATGGCCCCCGTGCACAGCGTGTCCACCACGATGGAGAGCATGCCGGCGCGGGCTGGAGAGGGCTTCCCACTGCGGGAGCGCGTGCCCTCCAGGTAGACCTCCAGGAACTGCTGCTGGCGCAACAACTCCTCTGTGTACTGGTGGAGGGAGAGGCCGAGATTAGAGAGCTTTGGTACACAAAGAGAGAGACAGTGTGGAGCAGACGCTGACACACACACACACATACACACCAAGGGCTGTGCATGAAAGGGAGGGCATTCCCATTACAGCAAACACGTTCCCAACACCAAAGCCTCTTTGGATGACTTTCCTTTTCGATGAGGATTCAAATGTAGCCTGCTCGCGCCAAACAGCATGCCAGTGAGCGGCGGCTCCCTGTAAGGGAAAGTGGTGATCTGTGAAGCAGCGGAAGGTCTTCAGAAGGAGACAGGGCTCGCTGCCCTGCTTTATTCTATCTGCTGGATTACTCAGACTGGGAACGTGCCAGGTCAGTCATTTTATATTAAGCTTGTGTTCCTTGAAACACACCGTTCTAAGACCGCTGCCATTCACGGCATGGGCTGCCAGACTGAAAATAGGCCCGACCGGCCAAATATCTTCTTCTCAGAAAACATGTGCTCTCTTGATCTCTCGCTTATCGCACACAATCAGTGGTGACTGGTTTATGATCCTATTAGACTTTGTTTTCAGCAGCTCCACGTGTCTTTATCAGATAATCTTTTCCTGTGAGCAGAGCACAACTCAATCTCTCTCCAACACCTTAAGCACACAAATGCGATCAGGCGCTTACAAACCCTATCACACGCGGCTTTTCTAAAAGCTCACAAATGGAGCACTGATAAATGGTCTCCATGGCTTAAAAGGCTGTTTCGTCTTTTTGAAGTAGCTTAAAGGGACTCAGACAGTGGAACTACTTTGCCTAAATGGTTTTAAAACAAAATAATACACTTTAATTGAATCCAAGAAAGATTTGAGCTGTTCGTTCGAGGTTGCTGGGAGTGGAAACATCTTGGGATGGCAGCCGGACAAGTTTAGGCAGCACAGGCTGTCCCCCAGGGTGCAGCACAATGTCACCGTCGTCATGAAACCCAAACCCTCCTCCACATGCTCAGGGCGCATGCCGTCCAGAGTGCAGAGAGCATCAGGTAGAGATTCCACCTTTGAAGGCGAGGAGCCCTGAAGACTGACGACCTACGTCCTATTGCAACGCTCATACACAACACGCTGCAGAACGCTGCAATTATAGATTAACCCACTACGACACGGCCAAAAATCCCTCAGCACCATCGTTTGAAATGGCTGCGTAAGCTTCCAGAGTACAAACCTCCTAAGTCCTTAGAAAGCAGAGGTACATGCTGGTACAATGATAAGCTGTGTGCATCATCTACTGGTGATCCCAAGAGGGAAGGGGATGAGAAGTGCCGGCCCACGCCCTCCCTGCATACGAAGAGGATTGGACACTAATCCTGTGCCAGACCGCTGGGCCTATACACTCACCTACAGGTCTCTAATCTCATTACATAACAACCCCCCCCCCCCCACACACACACACACATACACACACACACTTTCAAGACGGCTAGTTCGGTCAGACTGCTGGGGTTTCACCACACAGGGACAGGAGGGGTAAGCATAGCTCCGACGGGTGAACAAGACATCTTCTTCATTACAGAAACGACATTGAGACTCTCTCTCACACACACAAAGACAGCTTTGGTACACAAAGAGAGCGTCAGCGTGGAGCAGATGCTGACACACACACACACACACACACACACACACACACACACACACACACACACTCTTTGACATCACAGAGTGAGTGGCTGTGTTCAGGCCCCTGGCCCCGGCTCCTCCACAGACTTACTGCGTGTAACAGGGACCTGTATAAGACGTCTCTCTTGCCCTCCCCCAGCTCGTCCAGTTTACGACGGATGAAGAAGCCTCCCAGTTTGCGGATCAACGTGCTGCAAGCATCAACAAGAGGCCACTGTTAGCAATGCTTCATCAAGATGATGCTGATAACAAACACACTGCATTCAAAGTCAAACTAAAGCGTTAGTATCAACCAAATTCTATATACAGAATACAAACCAAATCTTAGATCGACCTTATCAGGCCATACATGGCCATCTATGTGCTCCGGGAATCCTAAACAAGGCCTTGTGATCTGCCCACAGTCGGGGCTGAAAGGCATCTTAGTGGTGTTGAAATAGCCCTCAGGCCAGTTTCTCAGAGAAGCCGTTTAGTCTGCCCCCGTGTGCTCTCAGGTCAGCTGCCCTTCTAAATATGTTTAGCAGTGAGATTAAAGGGCTGATCACAGGTCTGATTTAAAGACCAGTGACTAGGGGCTATTTAAGGGCTTCTACCCTGTGGCCTTCTCTACCAAACACTTGGAGCACAGAGGACCGCTGACACGCTGAGCTGACGCCAGCCTCTCACCTGAAGATGGGGATGTTGAGGTTGTTGCCGGCGGCGATGTGCGGGGCCTTGATGTTGTGACAGAAGAGGATGAAGGTGATGAGCAGGTAGTCGATGTGGGACTTGTGGACGGGGAGGAAGACCAGGGGCGCGTTGTGCTGGAGGAGAGAGGAAGACGCAGTGTGAGAAGACACTCTGCATCAGTCACCACACACAGTCACCACCACACAGTCACCACACACAGACACCACAAAGTCACCACCACACAGTCACCACACAGTCACCACACACAGACACCACACACAGACACCACACAGTCGTCATCACCACACAGTCACCACCACACAGTCAACACACAGTCACCACACACAGTCACCACACAGTCACCACCAACACAGTCAACACACAGTCACCACCACACACTCACCACACAGTCACCACCACACACTCACCACACACTCACCACACACAGTCACCCCCACACAGTCACCACACACAGTCACCCCACACAGTCACCCCCACACAGTCACCACACAGTCACCACACAGTCACCACACACAGACACCACACACAGACAACACACAGTCGTCATCAC
>JAVQIZ010002254.1:0-17106 GCA_036023535.2 Galaxias brevipinnis
GTGTGTGTGTGTGTGTGTGTGTGTGTGTGTGTGTGAGACTATCCCTTTATGACGAACCCACATCTCTGCCGTTTGGTGGAACACTACATGGTGTGTGTCTCTCATTGACTGTCCCTATATAATGAGCCCACATCTCTGCCTGCAGGCTGGAGTTAGATCTGAAACGTGTGTGTGTGTCTCTGATTGACTGTCCCTATATGACGAGCCCACATCTCTGCCTGCAGGCTGGAGTTTGACGCCTACCGGGCGGACCTAGAGGAACTGAGCCTGGGCCCACGTGACTCGGCCGCCATGGTGAGGATTGAAGTGGCCCAGCAGCAATACCACGTCCACAGAGACAAGTACGAGAGACTGCGCAGTGACGTCGCCATCAAACTGAAGTTCCTGGATGAGAATAAGGTTAGTACTTGTACTTGTTGCACATGGTAAATAAAACTTTTGCATTTTGAATAGTCAAGTAGCTTATTTTTTTTATTTAAGTGTCAAATGAGAAACACACTTGGTTAAATTTCAAATACACATTTATTTTATTTTTAGTTAATGTATTATTAAATTTTTTGACGTGTGAGCTTGGTGCAAGTGTCCTGTAGTTGAATTTAGATGTATTTATTTCTCCAGCATGTGAGCTTGTTTTGAATTAATAATGAATAACATAATCTCAATGTATTGCTCTCATGACTGTTTCAGGTGAAGGTGATGCATAAGCAGTTGCTGCTCTTCCATAACGCCATCTCAGCCTACTTTGCAGGCAACCAGCAGCAGCTGGAACAGACTCTTAGACAGTTTAACGTGAAGTTAAAGCCCCCTGGGTCGGAGAAGCCATCCTGGCTGGAGGAGCAATAAGAGTTAGAGAGGAGGCTGCTGCTGATGTTGATTATACTCAAGTACAACGACAAGTTGGTCTGTCAAAAGGTTGACCAAAACAGAAAAAGAAGCTGGTTTAAAATAAAAATAAATTAAGTTGTTATTGAGGCAAGATTATATATTTGTTATAGAAACTGTCAGGACAATTTGATGTAAGGGGCATGAATGAGGATAATTTTTAAGGACTGCTTTTCAATGTAGCTCATGTGTTACTAGGTTTTGATAAGTCCGTTTATTTCAATTATTTTTATGTTTAAGTATATTCTTTAACTTTTTTTTATTTATGAGTTATTGTTTTATTACTGCTTACATATTATACTTTATCTAGCAGATGAGTTGATATTACTTTTCTCACTCTACAATGTTCTTTATAAAACAGATCCCTGGTAATGTTTTCTTGGCCACTTTGCACACCTATTAGTAGTCAAAATTTCTGTGTAAATGTTTTAGTTTCAAATCAATCAAATTTTGGATATTTCGGCTAATTTCGGAAATACTCATAAAATTCCAAAATTAGAAAACGATTGCTCTGGCATTAAATACAACTTTTGTACCTGATTATAAAATTATGGATGTTACAACAAAAAAATTAAATGCAGGAAAAGACAGATTAATTTGTGTTTGTTTTGAGTTCAGAATATATGTATTATTTTATTTTAACCTTAAATTATTTTCTCATTTACATTAACCTATTCTCCTCCTTTTTACACTTCTGCATTGTGTCTTATTTAGGTAGTTTTTCTTTTCAATTCCTGGTATGTGGTATCCTTTCCCAAGTAAACGTGTGTAGATGTCTGTGATAATGGAGGAAACGTAATTTATGGTTTCCTTGGAGAACATGTATAGAACATGCAAATGATTTTCTTTAACGTGTTCGAGTAAACTTAATTATGTTGGCAATCAGCCCAGAAATATTCCTATGAGTCACAGCGATAAAACATATTAGGGAGAGTAACACCATAGAAAAGCACTGAATAGTCACTTTTCTTCTCCCTTGTACAACATTTACACTGCAGTAAACTTGACACGGTTGTATATTAGTTGCAAGTAATTTAGCAAGTGCACTAAATTCTTGATTCCTGTAAAATCTTTAATTAATTGATCAGTAATTAAAATGTATTTCACTTGTCTTTAAACCAAGCCCGAGCATGAGGTCACTTGAAAAAGTGGGATGGATTACAGAATGTTGGAGGGAAGCATTGCTATGGATTCTCAGAAGTATACACCCAGGGGCGTCATGCTCCAACATTCTCTGAGGGGGCCCTTTTTTTTTTTACGTTGCTATTTTGTAATGACTTTCGAGACAGGAACAGACATGTATTATATAATTTCTCATTCAATCATATAATTTTTCACTGGTAAGCTATTTAACACTATCTTGTAGTTCTCTCTGGCCAGACTATCTCTTGTTATAATTTAATCTGCATCTTTCACTATGAAGTCAAATGTTTCTGAAAAATACACAAGATTAGAACTGTGAAAATAAACAACCCTGTCTGATTTTCATTTTTTGATTGTTGGACACTGAATATTGTTTTTAACATAACATTAATATGTTAGACTAAACAATCTAGGTTGTTCTTTACTAATATTATTATGTGATTAGTATATCGGTCCTCTGTCTTCCTGTATACAAACTGTTGACGCTGGCTAACACGGTTGATTTAAGAATTTGTGAGACCTCAACCTGACCATCAGTGTCTAAAAAGAATACAGTTAATTCAAAAAAAAAATTGCAAGCATTTAACAATTCGTTTTAGTTCACACGCTAACTATACTACATTGCCTGATGGCTGCTGACAGCTTAATTATGGTGTGATATGTAATGATGATTTGTAGACTTCTTGACATGTGACCATCATGTTAGCGAAGACTGTTACTTTCTCCACATCTAAACACCCTTCGCTGGGTTCGAACATATGGAGTTGTGCACGCCCGCTCGCGATTCAGTGTCCCACTCGATTGTGTGAAAAACAACCTATTCACACGATCAGGTATCATTCTGAAAGATGATGATGAAGAGTTTATTCCGTTCGGTGACCATTACGTTCACCCCTCTTACCTCACACATCAGAGACCCCAGCATGCACCACTGTAACTGAAGGGGATTGTTTGGCTTATTGGAGAATCTCTTGCTAGACTGTCACTTCCTGCCCTGAACGCCTTTCACTGGGTTCAAACAAAGGGATCCTAACATTACTGTATTTAGCAACATCTTTGCTTATCAACGACATCAACAACATTGTTGTGGACTTCTCTTTCAGGCGTAAATAAAGTAGAAAATATTCTCTGTGTGGTATCAACTGGAATTCTAGATATATCAAATATTATTTAGTTATTGAATTACAAATATTTATCATACATAAAAGGCAGTGTCAGATCTTGTAACGTGTTATAAAAAAAAAGAGGAGACTGACGTTGAGTATTTATTCTAGCGAGAATAGTAAAAATTCAGTTTTTATATGTACCCTCCATGCACGCTCAATAACACTGGTAATGTGTTCCCACTCAAAGGCTCAGAGAGGCCATAGACATACATAGAGTCCATACAGTTATAGGCCATGCAGAGCCATAGAAGCCATACACAACCATAGAATCCATACACATCCATAGAGGCCATACAGAGTTATAGGCCATGCAGAGTTATAGGCCATGCAGAGCCATAGAGGCCAAACACAGCTATAGAGGCCATACACAGCCACCATACACAGCCATAGGCCATGCGGAGCCATGGAGGCCATAGACATACATAGAGTCCATACACAGCCATACACGCTATATGCAGCCATAGAGGCCATACACAGCCACAGAGACCATACAGAGTCATAGGCCATACGGAGCCATGGAGGCCATAGACATACATAGAGTCCATACACAGCCATACACGCTATATGCAGCCATAGAGGCCTTACACAGCCACAGAGACCATACAGAGTCATAGGCCATGCAGAGTCATAGGCCATGCGGAGCCATGGAGGCCATACACAGCCATACACGCTATCTGCAGCCATAGAGTCAATACACAGCCATACACGCTATACACAGCCACAGAGACCATACACAGCCACAGAGACCATACAGAGTCACAGAGACCATACACAGCCACAGAGACCATACAGAGTCACAGAGACCATACACAGCCACAGAGACCATACAGAGTCATAGGCCATGCGGAACCATAGATGCCATGTGTAGATACGGAGGCCATAGGCAGTTGTATATGTATGTAGTTGGATGCCACTCGAAAAAGCAGGTTTAGGACATTTGACCTGAGAGGAAAATCTGAAATAATGCTCTCAGGATATTGATTGGGTTCCAGCTCACTGTGTAATGAATATGGAAATTAAGAAAGGTGCAGGACACATTGTGGGAGATGAACAAAAATTTACTTTAATAGCTATGAGTCATAAATTGTCAATTTGAGCTAGGTAAATAGGCTATAACTCTTAGCCAGCAACTATTTAGGAATTACATATCTGTCCTTAAAGCTACTATAGAGGCAGTTTATGTGTAGGGGATGATTTTGATGACCCCTGCAGTTTGCTTAATGCATTTATTTTCCCTAACCAGCAAAGAACATGCAGAATGACCAACGACTATACTCCCAAGTCTGGGCACCTCTTTCTGATTTAGTGACGCACTTCCCCAAAGCAATTCTTCACAGATTCGCAGGAGAGCATGCCCGATAGCAGACACAATAAGTGTTAAACATTGAGACTGCAAGAGGGCTGATCTAAACCGCAATTTTATCATTGTCCCATAATGTGCTATCAGGAGAAATGGATTGATGATCTGTTACTATAAAAAGGTTGCCTATAGTTGCTTTAAGAAGGCTGTTGAAGGACGATTCATCTGGTGATAAGGATATTTTCCTGCACCAAACGATCATAGACACTTTTTTAAAAACCGAACTTTTAGAAGTCTCCATACAATCATGGGTACATTTGTTGATTGTAACGTAAATAACTAATTAGGGTGACATCTGAGCAGTCCAATACATCTTCTTTAGCACAGCCACTTTTAGTTGTTTTTAATTACACCTGCCTATGGCTGTAAATAATCTACAAGTGCCATTGAAAAATATTATTGCCATTCTAAATACCTTAAAACAGTATAAATCTGTGCCCCGATCCGTGGAAAGGAAATTGTTAACTGGGCGTGTTCACTACTCCAACGCAGGTGAAAGTTGCAACATTGCGTTCTCGTCGAAATCTTTTCGGTTCAGCATTATCGTATGTAGTTAAGAGTCACAAGGGTGGAAGCGATCAGTTGGATGTTTTTTTAAAAGAAATGATTGCGCGAACAACAGGTAAACTTTATTTAATTCGTTCAAAAATAACAGATTTAACAGTTCTGTATATGTCATGGGCGTAGTTAAAACAGTAATATAGAAGCCTAGATTTGGACAGGCTTTTCGTTAATGCTTTAGGCTGCTAGTATTTGATATAAATATGGCCTTTTTTAATTTACCACTAATTATAATTCACATTAGTATATTTGCTTTGTTATAGGCTGCTATTGATTTAATTATCAAACTTTTTCCCAATTTAACTATCATTTACACTACAGGAGGAGAAACCTTTCTACTAATCTTTTTTTAAACATTTCACAATATGATATACTTCCCTGTTTTGTCCCCCAGCATCAAAAAGCTGTGAAGGCAATGCCACAATGATATCAACCAACCTTTACTAGTCTTCAACACCAAAGATGGAGTCTGGGTGTCCCCCTCCTCCTCCTCCTCCTCCTCCACCACCACCACCACCTCCTCCACCACCACCACCCTGTGGTCCACCACCTCCTGGTCCTCCACCACCCGGGCCTCCACCTCCACCTGGCATCGGCCTCATTACAAGACAAGGACGCCAGGGTTCCAAGATGCGTAATTTTAACTGGGACACCATTCCAACACACAGCGTTGTGGGCAAGCATAATATCTGGACTGAACAGAAAATGTTGAGTGAGTTTGAGCTGGACACCAAACGCATGGAGGAACTGTTCAGCCGCAACGAGCAGGCCCAGCTCCAGGTCAAGGCTCTCAACCGACAGAGCATGAGGGGTCTACCAACTTCAGGTCCTGGAACGGAGGGGGTGAGTTATAAACAAGGAAGTATGACCCTTTGGTATGTTTACCATTAAGATCTTTACTTTCAAGTATCTAGTTTTAATACTTTTCGTAGGAGAGCTTCTTGTAGCCGGATTTTCAGTGTATTTAGTGTTTGTTCAGGCGAAACGGGAGGCTGGCGGTAATGTGGTCTTGAGTAAACCAGACAGCTAATGGGTGTTCTTTAGACCCGAATTGATTTCCTCAGGCATGTGGTCTTAGATGTGTCACTGGCTTGTCGGAGTGTTTGTTGTTTTTCTGGAGCTTCAGGATTGCAGCTACCTTAGACATTTAAGGAGGGTACGGGAGACTTACTGTATGCTATTTATAGACCGATAGATAATGGTCAGTTCCTTAGCAGAATGAATGACTGTTACAAACACATTCACAGTCATATCATGTCGGTGGTGTTCAATGTACCCCTCATCACCTTTCCAGAGGCTTGAAGTTCTGGTGCTATGGTGATTTCCGACCCCTACAAATTAAAAAGGACATTCCTTTATTGAACAGAACATATTGCACAACTTGGCTGTCAATATTTTGTCTCAGGGGGTATCTACTTTATGTTGATTTTAGCTATTCTGTTTCCTCAGATGGGGTATTATCTTTAGACAGGTCCATCAAAGTATATTTGAAAAACCATATCTGATGTGAAGCAGTCAAAAGAAAAAAAGAACCCGTGACCCATCTCCTTTAAATATAATTTCCCCTAAACAAGTTACAGTGAAGTATGATGCATCTGCTCTTAACTTCTCCTATAGCTTTGGCTTCTTTGATGTCCTTTTGTTTACTCAATGACACATGAGTCATTCCATTATTCTACTTGTGTTTACTAAGGGAACATTAATTATTTGCGCATGCTATTATATTATGCTAATACGCTGTTTGGGTTGTTCTCTAGGTCCATTGATAGTCCAATTACAATACTGCCCTCTGTGTAAAGCACATTGACCTTTGAGGTCAAAGGTGTGGCTGTTGAGACTGAACTTTACTCTGTTACCTGTCTGTTACCTACTTTGACAGTCCTTTGGCTCTTTATTTCCTTATTTGGCTTTAAAGGCATTGGCGATGACCAAAAATAAAAACGTTGCTCAAGAAAATGACCCTTAAATAGGCTGACTATCTTTGACTAACAGATAGTCCCTTTTTGTTTTGTTTGGCTTGTGTTCAGGTATCCCTTCTAAACTCCAAGAGGAGCATGAACATCGGGATCTTTCTGAAGCAATTCAAAAGGTGAGTCAGTTTTAGTATGCAAAAGGTGTGGAGGTCTTACTTCGAGCACTTGGGTATTAGTTGGAAAAGAGACACAGACGAATAGGCAGCCATATGTTTGGGCAAGGCCGCCTCACATTCCCTTCTTCCCGGATGCAGGCATGTCACAGCAGGCCTGCACGATATGATTCCACTACTAAGAACAAGTCATTACCTCTGCATCTGGCTCATGGATTACCGATAGCTTCTATTATGCTAGCTGTCAAGAGTGTCTTGCGACAAAAAACGGATTAGAGTCAAAGGCTTTGTCATTTCCTGTCTATAGACAGTTTACCACAGTTTGCCGTAGTCATCATCACTGTCATTTATGATTTGACTGTTGTCGTCATCACGTTATCAGGTCGTTGATGATTTGACTGACTGCAAGGTCCTCCAACCTTTTGTTGACCTGAAATGGGAATGATCAAGAAAATAATGTCATCATCCACTTTCACTAGTAATTGACTCCAGGGTTAATCTAAACTGGGGCTGTGACTTAAATTTGCGGTATGCACTCTGATCTTTCCCCAAGGAGTGAAAACATTGACGCAGGCGGCACAGTTAATTTTTATTAACAGGTAGTGGCTTGTTTCTCAGTATCTTGATGAGAAGGTTTAGGATTCAGAGACTGGGTGTTGGACCAAATGATTATCCCACATATGAGGAGAGCCATCCCAACAGCATGAGCAATTCCAATGAAAATCCTTCCTGAGTGGGTGGGGAACTGGCAGCTCATCAACTGTTCATTGTGTGAATCAGTCGCCATCTGATTCACTGGTCTCTGAAGTTTACTGTCTCCTTCCATAGGCCAGTGAAAGACATGATTAAGGATATATGTTCAGGAAACGGACGGAGGTTTGAAAAAGGGAAACTGGCGGACCTGTGTAAGCTTCTTCCAGAAGAGGGAGAGGTAATTTAGGCATTTATGCATGCATTTAGGCATGCATTACACATTATTTTGTAAACTAAATCTTTGTTGGGTTTCATGCAATAGGTGCTTGTGATAACCAATGAGCTAAAATGTCCGACAATCTCAATGCTTTCTCAATTGTGCGTATGAACGCAGGTGAAGCAGCTGACTAAGTTCAGTGGTGACCAGTCAGCTCTTCCTGAAGCAGATTTGTTTATGTTTTTGCTTGTCAAGGTACCCAGGTGAGTTGCTGACCTTTCTGTATTTAGACAAAAGTACTTTTTAACTCCGTAGCCTTGCTTTCCTTCTCCCACTATTGCCTGTGGTGCAGTATTGTTCTGTAAGCATATTCACCATAAAATCAGTGACTCAGGAAAAGGATTGTTTTGACATAGTATTCAAAACATTATTATATATTTTTTAACGTGAGTGTTCATATTTAGTCAGACTATCCAAAATCTCTTGTGTTTTTAGTTACGTGGAGCGCCTTAACATTCTAGTCCTCAAAGAGGAGTTTTTCCCCTTCATGGACGAAATGAAGCAGTCCATCGCCATTCTGACCACAGCTGGAGAAGGTAGCTCCACACATCGGGGCGTTTAGCTCATTGTTGCTCATTTTCACATCCATTTTCTATTCCTTTTGTCTTTTATCATGCTCTAATGGAGTTGCATGTTCCCATGTCTCCCTGCAGAGTTGTTACAAACCAGTGAGCTTCATTCTGTTTTCGGTCTAGTGTTAAAGACGGGGAACTACATGAATGCTGTGTGTAGTAACACTTCTTTTATTTACAAAGATTTAAGAATTGAACGTTGTCCTAATGGAGGCCTAACAGCGTTTTCTATCAATTGTGAATGTGATGATTGAAGGGGGGCTACGCTGGAAAGGCGGTTGGCTTTCGAATAGCATCTTTGCTGAAGTTGGTAGACACCAAGGCCAACAAGCCGGGGATGAACCTCATGCACTATGTTGTGATGGTGTGTACTTTAGAAACATTTACAGCTTCTAACCGTAGACAAACGAAGTGAGTTTGTGAATCTAAATGCGTATGTTTACGCTGGTTTGTTTACGTTAATCACAGCAAGCGCAAAAAGTGGACGATGTCCTGCTTCAATTTCCAGACAAACTACCCCACATTGCAGCTGCGGCCAGGTACATTTATGTTCAGCAACCGGTATTTATATCCAATCACACATCCATCTCAGTTTGCATAGAGATGTCAAAGTTGTCTACCTATTTAGAATTCGTAAAGAGGAAATTGAAGTGGACTTTGAGGGGGAAGTAAAGAAAGTGCAGGATGCAGAGGCGCAGGCCCAAAAACAGGAAGACCTCAGAGTACAGACGGATGACTTCCTAAAGGTCAGACACCCATTGCTACCTTTTCACCATATGATATATTTCACACATATTCAGCCTCATTCTTTACATGTGCCATAATTCTATTGTTTTAAGCAGTGGGGGGGTTGTCTTAATTCTTAGCTTGGTTTATCTTCAGGAGGCAGGGGCTCGTCTGTCAGATATCAGGACGTCTCTCCAGACATTAAACACTGTGAGTGACTGCGTGGCCGAGTACTTCTGCGAGGACCCTGCCAAGTTCAAACTGGAGGAGTGCTGCTCCATTTTCCACTCCTTCTGCGAGAAGTTCACACGAGCCATCCAGGTCAAGCACAAATTCTCTCCCCTTTTTAGACATGTTGCTTCACATATATTTTTATTTTTGCTCTATTTGAGTCGATCTGTTTGGAGCTTGAGCCCTAACATTATTTTTGTTTTTTTCTCTTCAGGAGAACAAGGAGCGGGAGGTGGCGGAGGTGAAGCGCAGACACAGAGACCGGCTGCAGAGCGCCACCAAGCGCCGCTCCACCGCCACCTGCTCCGTCAGGGACAAAGACATGGAGGGCGTGGCTCTGGAGTCCATGCTCCAGAAGATCCTCACCAGCCGCGGCTCTCGGAGGAAGCGGGGAACGCCCTCGCCGACCGACCACAGCCCAAACTACAGCCCCGTCAACAGGAGCCCCACCAAAGGGAGCCCTACCAACGGGAGCCCTACCAACGGGAGCCTGTCAGAGATCCCCTCTAGAGAGAGAGACAGGCCCCCTGACGATCACGGCAGGAATGGTCGCTTGAGGACCATGGCGAGGAAGAACGGATGGAACTCCTCCATAGAACTAAGCGATACGTCCGGCCTTGAAGACGACTTAAGCCTAAAGAAAGGAGACATGACAGAGGACAAAGTGAACCTGAACGGAGACAACAGGACAGAGGGCAATGTGAGCCTAAGTAAGGACAGCGTGACAGAGACAAATATGAGCCACAACGGGGACAACAGGACATGGGTCAACAATAGCCTGAACCAGGAGAACAGTGCAGAGGACAAGGACAGGCTGATCCAGGAGAACAGTGCAGAGGACAAAGTGAGCTTGAACCAAGTGAACAGGATTGAAGAAAACAAGAGCCTAAACAACGTCATCAAGATGGAGGACAATGACAGCCTGAACAACGTCATCAAGATGGAGGACAATGACAGCCTGAACAACGTCATCAAGATGGAGGACAAAGAGAGTCTGAACGAGGAAAACAGGCCAGAAGACAAAGTGAATCTGAACAAAGAGAACAGGACAGAGGCCATAGCTCCAGGCCCTGAGGCTTCCCAGACACCTAAAACAGTAAACCAACACGTTCCCTCACAGCCCACTAAAAGAACCAGCAGTTCCTCCTCCTATAGACGATTCATGTCTGTGACCAAGGAAGAGGAAGAGGAGGAGGAGGAGGAGGGAAACACCGAGGAAGAAGCCCAGAAAATGCGTGAAGCCTCCAAGAAGGTTCTCCGCTATCAGAACAGTCGGGGGAGTATCTCGTCCGTGGAACTGGGTCTGGAGCAGCAGAATCCTCCGGGGATTCCCGCTCTCGGCGTCTCCCCACGTCAGCGGTCCTTCCAGGCGGAGGTGCCCAGGCTGGGTAAGGGCAGCGAGGGTCTGGCTAGGTACCTCATCGACTCCCAGGCCTCCTCTGAAACCGGCGTGACTCGCCGGCACACCCTCCATCTCCCGTCGGTAGCCCCTGCCTGGGAAAAGGAGGAGGATGACTTGTTCATTCCCGCTCCGGAGGAAGCTCACAACCCGCCCCCCGCGTTGGGAGTCGTGGGGAAAGTGAAATCGGTAGAGAGGCCGCTCTCCCCGAAGGCTAAAGCGTTTAACTGGAACATTATGAACATCCCCTCGGACGTTTCCCCTGTCATTCGCCCGAATTCTCCGTCAGCGAAGTCTAGTGATGCGTCTCGCTCGGCCCACGTTTCTGAGGAGAACCGAGAAGAGGATAGTCAGGAGGGCCCGTCGACGGAGACCGGACCGAGCAATCTCCGAAAAAACAGCCAGAGCTCCGGTGCAAGGAGCGCAAGGCCAAAATCCGACGCCTCAGGATTCCTAAACTTCTTCAAATGGCTTGGGGAGAAAACAAAACCTGGCACTAAGGACACTGGAAGTAAGGTCTGATTCTCAAAACTGTAGCCTTCTCTCAGACATTTTACATTTTAAGCACAGAAGAAAACGGGATCTCTCTAATGACTAAAAACAATATGGTCACTGTATTGATTTTATAGATATTGTCACTTTCTTTTTTGATTTTTAATTTATGTATGAAAGTGTGTGGACTGTGGACAGAACATTACATTTGGCTACCTGGGAGATTTTTTTCCCTTTTTTTGTTGAACCACAAGGTGGCACCATTGGACAACAGCCAGATTTACCAAAGTGGGAATGGACCACAACCAAATATACTATAGTAGGCATACTTGTGTGACATAACTCTGGTCCAGAAACTAGATTTACAACAGTATAAATGCTTTTATAACATGACTCTGGTACAACAAACAGATTTACAAAACAATAGTAATGCTTGTGTAACATGACTCTGGTATCCTATAAGTTAATTGCTTCTACCTCTGTGTCCCAGCTGCCAATTCAATTTGTGTCACAGGTCTACTCACTGTAACATAGTTACCAGAGTATTATTGTCTTTCTTTTTTTTAAAGCCCTTTACATAGGAAAGTGAATGTTTGAGGAAGAACTTAATTTTAAATTTAATCTTTGTTGATCGAATAATTGATCCGACTGAAAGTGTTTTAGAATTTGTATCAGAAGTTTGTAATGTGTAAAAAAAACTAGGGATGAATTACAAAATACATTACTTTTTAAACAACACTTGATTATTCACTTTGCTGTTATTTTTCTTGTCTGCTAGTCTAATATTGTCTTACCTGGTTAGCACAACAGAAATCTAGAGAGCATTTGAGAGCATTTTAAATATTTCAGTGGGCTTATTCATACCAACATTGCATTATTGGTGTTTATAAATGGCGTTACAAAGTGTTACAAAGGCACCCAGTATCTCACCAAATCTCTTCTGGCGCCAACCGATCGCCTGCGAGTGCAGGGTGCTAAACCCAAATTAATCTTTGATAGAGCAATTGAGAATTGGAGAGGGCCAGCACCTGGTGGCTCCTGGATGGATTAGAACTGCACCCCCATGTGTGTTCACCAAGCCCATGACGCCACTGTCGGCCAGGCAGACCCTACTGCCTCCCTCCCTCCATCAGCTCCAAAGCATCCTGGACTTCCTACACACTGGAGGTGGTCTTCAGGGGATGAACTGGTTGTGCTGTTCTTTATGTGAGAGTTGGGATTGTGGGTTAAACCAATGAGCATATTAAGGCACTTGATTGCAAAAAAAAAAAAAGTAAGGCCCAGTCCTTCATTTTTTTTTTTACTGTACACTGAAATTTAAATGTATAAGTATTGATTGATAAGGTTTTACAATAACAACGCAGACAATTTTGTGAAATTGTCAAAAAGGATTTTTTTGCTCTCTAAGAAAATTAGAGAGAGTGCATCAACCTTCCTTTGATTCTGGTGAGGAAAAAAGATGAAATACCAGTAGACCAACCATGATGATGTGTTTATTGTTATATAAACCCTGTGGTTTGTAAACAAACTAGGTGCATCTATATGGGTTGTCTTTTATGTAACACACTCCCAAAGGGACGGCGATCTTGCATAAACCCTGTTGGCCGTGGACGGAAAGATGGGAGATACACACACACACACACTGTCCTTGAGGGCTTTGTGTCTTATCTGAGCTTCCTTTACAATCTGCTGCTGCTGCTGCTGTTTTACTGCTGAGAGAAAGTGTGCCGCTGCCGCCGCCATCTGGGTTGCTGGATGCAGTCTCCATGGCAACCCAATCTCCCACGATGAAACTGTCTGACGGTCTATGCCTACATCCCCCCTGCAGCCCCCCCCCATCCAAGGCACAACGTCAGTCGGTGAAAGCACATCATTACCTGGATTCCTAACATTGTTTTTTGCTCTTTCTTTTTCTTTATCTATCTTGCTACCTCCACGATCGTATCCTTTCAACAATGCACCCCCAATGAACGTCCATTCATTCCAAAACCCAGAAGAATCATACATTTTTGTTGAGTAAACTACAACTAGCCTTGTTTATTTATTTTGTAGCTATACAACAGCCTTTGGATGCTCCAATGCACTCAAGTATCCAACCCCGACCCCACCCAACTGTAGAGACCCCCCCCCCCCCACGTATGTCAATTTCTAGACCCCAGATGCCCCTGCAACACTCCCCCCCTGCTGTTTTTAAATTGTCACTAATTCTCAGCCCCCCCTCCTCTCGCTCATCTCTTTCGCTAGATCTGACTGACTGTGCACAGTGACAAGGAATGTTCTTATATGGATATAAATGTAGAGTTTTTTAATTCTTGGAACTACCTGTTTTAGATTAAGATGTAATCCACCTTTAGCAGTGTCTTGCAGATTTATTCATTAGAGTCTAATCGTTGTCTTTTTTTTCTCTAGAGGCTGGCTGTGTAACCTCGGGCTTTTAAACGACAATTGAGGCGCCACAGCTTGTAAGAAAGCATCCATTGTCCTTTTATGGGCAGTGGGCGGTACTTCGGTAGGCCGATCCCTATTGCACCAGACAGGCTTTATCCCTCTTGTCAGTTCCCAAGGATGCTCCAGCTATTTTACATATTACCCGCCCCCTTATGATGTCATTGGACCTATTAGCTCCTCCCACTGACGTTTGAGCCAATGCTGCACTAGTATTGTCTATGGCCCTCCCCTACCCTCCTCCTTTCCGTTCCCTTCCTCTTGACTGTCTGTCCTTTTTTCCTAAATAGACCCTGCCCTTACAAACTCAATCTTCCCGGCCGGCTTGCTTGCGGATTTTAGTTTTGGGGATAGTCGGTGACACTGACAATGGTAAGCCTGCCTTACGGCGTGGGATGCTGACACTTCACTGTATTTCGCCGGGAATTCTTGTGAGTACAAATTGGCCGCTCAGTCTAGCTGTAATGTCAGTGCCGTAGCATTGTGCTCAGATTAAGACGTGATGGTGCCAGATTCACAGCCGTGATTTCTGATTACTGAAATATGGGAGAGGATGAATTATTCAGTTTGGTACAGTCTAGCTAGCATCGTCACAGAATCACTGTGACGGACATCACTGTCCACCCAAACGATCCTCTTTAATGCAACGTAGTTGTTATTTTTTATTGAAGACATCAAAATCACAAATGTTCTTATTTTTATGAATACATTGTTGTGGGTATAGTGTTTTCTGATCTCTAGCCTTGTTGACCAGCAAACAGCATTTAATTTTAGCTCCCTTCTTGCTGCCTTCTTCTTCGTGGCAGGTGGCCGTCCATACTGCAGTCTTAGGGTTGGGCTGATAAGAAAATAATATACCCTCATTGTTTGTAAGGAGCATGCATTGCTTTATGTGGACTTAGACTGTGTGAATTGATAAGGGAAGAAGCAAGCTTTTATTATTGTATTAGTCACTTGTGAAGCCACTGTTTTTTGGTGTTTATATATATTTTTTGCTTGTGTAGAGCAGCAGCTTACGTTGTTTTGTATTCCATGAAAGGGTGTCTGGTGTCTGACTGGAGTGCTATAGAAAGTCAATCATGGTGCTATTGAATTTATTTGATTTGTGGTTTTCTGTATAGACTCTCTTTTATTCTAGGTGGCACAGATTTCTCATGAATCCTTTCTCCTTTCAAACTATCTAAGGATTTTTTTTTTTTTACTGGTCTTTTTTTTTTAATCAGTGTGGTTGGTGTGAGATGGTGGTGTGCTTCTGGTGTCTGCTAGCTCACAACAAGGTTACTGCCTGCTCTTGGATGCTGAGCCTCAGGGCAGCAAGTCAAAAGGGTTTGCATGTCTGACTCCAGCCTCAGGTTTGCAGTCAGCCCATGTTAACAGTAGACTGCTGTGTTTGTGTGTGTGTGTGTGTGTGGGGGGGGGGGTTGATCACAGCAGTGGTGTGTATGAAATGAATAGGTTATGGTCAAGAGTGCGGCGTGACACAGGCTTGACCCCCACCCCCCACCCCCACTGGTTGGTGTATTACATCAGCTTTGTGGTGTGACTCTGCTGTGGGCAATGCCGTCTCACCAACACACCATTCCTGTGCACCCCCTGGAATGCAACGGGCTGGCATTGACAATGCAAGGCACAGTGTCTCACAGTCTCTCTCTCCCCCTTGTGAATCTCTGAACTAATGAACTACCAAAGGGAGAGGGGGTGCTGGGGGGTGGGGTTGGGGTGGGGGATAGGGGGGATGGCATGAGGGACTGTAGCCAGGACCATAGCACGGATCATGGCTCAGAGGTGATTGAATACGCCCTCCCGCATACTAATGCCATCCAAAGGCCAGACGTGTGGATGTGAGAGAGACATAGCTGCAGTCACAGAACCAGAGCGGTTAGAATGGACACGCATTGCCGGGAACCATGGCAACGGCACAAGGCCAAGGGCCAGCGTCATAAAGTCTGTAGTCTCTAAATGCCACTACGGTCTGTAGAATTCTAAACGGAATGTCTGTTCTACTCATTTTGATTCTGTAGCTGTGGTGCTCCTTCTAATGCAGTGCTCTTTCCATTCTAGAATTATCCACCGTAAATAGTAAATAGGAGTCTATGAGTTTCTAAAACATTGAGTACCTCCTAAAAATGATATGAAGTTGGTGGTGATGAATCAGGTGACTCTTGTCTATTGATCTGGATGGTTACATGTTGTTAACTGACCACCTTTTAATCAGACTGCAATTCCTTTAATCAGACTGCATTGCTATCTCTGTCACTTGATTATAAGAGCCAAGAACTTTTGTCTTATTGCAATGGATGGTTCCATTTTGTTAGCTGACCACCTTTAATCAGACTGCAGTGCCTTTAATCAGACTACAATGCCTTTAATCAGACGGCAACGCTATCTTCGTCAATTGATTATAAGAGCTAAGAACTTTGTCTTACTGCGATGCATATGAACATGTGGATGACTTTAGACCCAGATCACATGAGTTATGTAGGACATGTAGTCCTGTGAGTAGAACAATGCTGCAGAGTAGCTGTAGAGTTTGAGAGCAAGGAGAAGCGGGTACTTCATTAGCTGCTTGGATTTGACCATGACCACAGTGATACATTTTGAGTGACACTGTTGCAAATGGTAAGCCTGTACGGTTTCATAACATTACAATAAACTCTCATATCATAGACGCCATTTTATGACGGATAAAAAAACAGCACCATTCTGTTCACTCAGAAACCCCCGAAAAGTGTTGAAATGTTTCGAAAGAGTGTCTTTATACATGCACCACCCCGGCAACATTGAGATGCGCTGTGGCCTTGATCTCTGTCTGTGACTTCAAAAACAAGCCTTTGAATCTGGAAGATAATCACAGAAAGTAAAAGTCCACATCAGTCATTGTCCTTCAGCAAATAGGATGTCAGATTATAGTTATTTACTTTTGCTTTACAGTAGACCCCGACCCATGTCTTTTTATGATAACTAAAATAAGCTTTTCTTTTGATAAACATTGTTAATTCAACAGTGACTGAATGATCTCCAGTCGAAACATTAGTTAGCTACGTAGCTCCGTTCTCTTTTTCAACTGTAAACA
>JAVQIZ010002266.1:0-11443 GCA_036023535.2 Galaxias brevipinnis
CGTAAAAACTCTTTCATTTCTTTCAAACTCTCAACTCTTTGAAACCCATTCATTTCAATGGGGCCAAAAACCGATTAAAAATAATAATTAAAAATATAAAACGTCAACTGATCAGTTAGCTGGATGTTGGTTCAACGCAATACCCAAGACATGAGGACACTGGAATGGAATCGATTGGGTCAAAACTGCGGCACTTGAAAGGCGGGCAAAAACAGGCCTAATAATAATAATAATAATAATAATAATAATAATAATAATAAGACTTTCCGGTAACAATATGTGTTGCATCTGACGATGCATCACATATAAAATAATAATAATAATATGACTTTCCGGTAACAGTATGTGCTGCATCTGACGATGCATCACATAATTAATTATGGTTCATCAAACAACACCAAATTGAAACTCCAGACAGGCCTAGCCAATTGAGACCCCCAGCTAACCTTTTCTCCAGCGAGGCCAGTCTCTCCAATAGGGCCGATGAAACCAACTAGACCCTATGGATTGAAACGCAAAACACCATGGTCAATGATCTATACTTTGTAATGCTATGCCCTGTGGAACAATAGGGACAAACAACACTCAAATAAGGGCGTAGACACAACAATTTCCAAACAAAAAAAACAAAGCAAAACAGAAAAAAGCCTTTACCCTTTCGCCAAGCATTCCAACATCTCCAATTCTTCCAGTTTCTCCCTAGAGCAGAGGGAAGGACCTTATTATATTAGTATTTCATAAACTTACTAAAGCTTGCTTTTTAAGACCAGAATATGCTCTCAGGTCAATGCTCTTAATAGAGATAAGTGCTATCTTACGTGTGCACATTTATATATTTGGTGTAAATAGGGAACAGACTGTTTAAGTAATGATGAAAGTGTGTTCCAGCAGAAGAGGGGGCTGACCTTTAGTCCTTCCGGCCCTGCGCTCCCAATGAATCCCTGTCTCCCAGATCTGCCCTGAACAGAAAACACACATGACTCCTAGAACAGCCTGATTGGTTTTCCTGACAATGCACTGGAGTTTCGCTTTTTCACTATAAAGAGGTTTGCTAATCCACAAATCCCAGTTATTATCTACAAAGAGCAATTTCCCTCATCAAAGTAAGCTGCCACTATGTCAAAACAGTGAATCCAGAGTGTTTAAAGCAAGTGTCACATTCTCTTGCTTTGGTCGATGTCATCTTGGACTCATCACCTCCCAGCAATTGTAGGTGCGCGTGATTGGATTATTCCGCTTACATTGTGTAAGTGCAGGCAGGCTGTTTATCCAGACTATGATAGATGCTAATGGGTTAGCTCTGCAGGAGTAGCGCAGTGTAGGCTCAGAGCCCCCATCACTATTAGAAGTTTTGTCAGTGTTGCGTTCATTGATTTCTATCTATTTATGAAAGCATAAATGACTACTTTTTATTTTCAGAAACAAACTTTGTTTGTCAATAAAACATCCAACAGGACTGCTATTTTGTATTGCTTAAGATAATAAATTAGAAAGAGTGGCAATGTTGTTACCAACTTTGCCCCACCACTAAGCATAAGTTTTCCAAAATAGGTTGAGAACAATACGTTGATTTTCTTCGAAGTGCATTTGGTATGGGCCTGCTAAAACTTAATGATCTTCATGCTTGTTAAGTGTACACATTTGTGTGGGATTTATGGGTCTTGGGTGTTCCTGTACTTTGTGTTTAAAGTACCACACCACTTATTCTGTAAGCACTCACCTCTGGTCCAATGGCTCCAAGTAGTCCGAGTGGCCCCACGTAACCCTGGAAACAGAATAGTGGCCGTATAGTTAGGAGTGAGAGCTAGTTATAACTTAAATGTGAATCTGTAAATAACACCAGCATACAGTACATCTGCACATGGTATGGATAGGTCTAATAAAATATATGATATAGACACACTTACCTCTTGTCCAGCTGTTCCTCTTGGGCCTGGTAAACCTCCTGTTCCTGGCTTCCCCTAAGGATCACATGTCACACACACATGTCCCGACTAAGACAAAATCACAATTTAAATCCAATGGGATCAATGTCACGGCACTGACCTTTGGGCCCTCAGGGCCATTGTGACCTGGAGGGCCGATGTCTCCTGGGAAACCCTGACAGAAAACAGAGAAGAGGCATTTTGTCAAGTGATAACACACATCAGTACTAAAGCTTAGCTTCCTATCTGACCCAAGAAGTGTCTAGGTCTAATCTATAGCACAAAAAGGTGTGTCTACTGCAAATGAATTGTTACCTCAGGGCCAAGAGGGCCAGGTAAACCATCAGGGCCTGGGTCACCAGCCTGACCCTAAAAACAAGTACCAATGACAGGGTTACTGTTTGTGATCTCAGTTAAATCCAAACATCTCAGGCTAATAAAGTGCCTTGAGAAGCTATAAGTGAGTTTGCTCTGTGAGGCAGGAAAAAACAAAACTAACCTGTGGGCTGGATTTTCCTCTGAGGCCTGGTGACCCTGGTCCACCCTGGATACCCTATGCAACAACACCACAAGTTAACCCATTCATGAGCTACTCACGTGTTCGAAAAGACTAACTACAATAACTTAACACCCGTGGTGGTCTGTCTAAGAAAAATAAATCCATCACATTATTCACACACATACTTTGTCTCCTTGGAAACCACACTCTCCTGGATCTCCTTGTAGGCCAAATTCACCCTAAGAACATAGTACAATTCATTCATCAACATTGTCAATAAATCTACAGTATCATTAGGTACCAAACAATGCGAAAGTTGTAACTGATGAAAAATAGCCTTTTGGCTAACTCTGGCACATTTCAGCAATGTTTATTAATGTGCACTGTCCCTGTTGAATAAATAAATAAATAAAATAACTGGGTAGCCTAAGTAGGCTGCATCAGGGTGATGGTTATGTAGTACATTATTATTTTAAATGAATAAGATATTCGAATCACCTTATCACCTTTCAGTCCTGGTTCTCCCGGGTTGCCAGGTACACCCTACAAAAAGGAATAACAGGCATTAAAATAGCTTCTGCCCATCCTCTCAGTTGCAATAATAAGCTCTAAAACAACTTTAACCCAGATTGCAAAGGGGTTGATTGAAGTCCATCCATCCATCCATTAGCTATACTGCTTATCCTATGCAGGGTCGCGGGGGGGCTGGAGCCTATCCCAGTCGATTTGATCGGTTGATTGAAGTGACAGGCTATATTTATCAAAGTAAAGCATAAACATAAAATGAAGCTCCTAAAGTTAGTTTGAGCATTTACCTTTAGTCCAAAGGGTCCAGGCAAACCCATTGTTCCAGGGGGGCCTATGTCACCCTGCAACACGCAACATAAACCAGAGGTATGCCCACAGTACTCAACACAGGGGCAGCCAGCTGCAGTTAACGTTCAGAACCATTCTCGTACTGTTGTTTTACTTATCAACTAGGGACATAGTGCTACTGAGAGCTTGTACACTTGGTCTAGAAAATACTCTCTAAAAATGACATTTTAGAAGAGCAGGAGGTAGAGCATAGCTGATTAACAGGGCTTTTAAAAACTCACAATAAGGCCAGGGACTCCACAAGGACCTAGGGCTCCCAGCTCCCCCTAGGAGATTGGAGCATGGCACCATGGTTAGAGGGCCTAGTATCAAACAAATACTACAGGCACCACACAGGGAGCTGTTATGTTTCTGGAAGCCTGTGTGTGTGTGTTTGTGTGTGTGTGTGTGTGTGTGTGTGTGTGTGTGTGTTTGGGACATGAGGGAAAAATAAAGGTTTGTATAGCACAAAAATATATTGGCATTAGTGTATTTGTGTGTGTGTGTTTGGGGGATGAGGGACTAGTAAAGGTTTGTATAGCACAAAAACATATTGGCATTAGTGTGTGTGTGCATAGGCATAGATTTAGGGTGGGATGGTAGCGACATGTCGGGGACATGTCCCTACCAATGCCTAGGGACCACGGACTTGTCCCTACCAATAATCTAGTACGCAACTTTTGTTAAGTCATTTTATCAGAGACCCCAAAAAATGGTTCAAAGTAAACGTTGGCGTTTCCCCTCCCACCTCCACCTAAATAAATCGTTTATTTGTTTGGCTTAGCAGAGAGTTGCTCCTCTAAATCATGCAAGTCTGATGTTGCACATCCGTGACAATAAGAAAACAGAAAAGGAAGACAACCTTGACAGGAAAGCGATTTCTGAGATTGCGGTAGTCAGCGCGACATATTGTTTACATTAATAAATCTTATAATCACATTATGAAAGTACAAAGCAGTATATTACATTACTAGCAGCCTACTGTTCAAAATACTGTGTATGTTGGCCAGCAACAAATTAGAACTAGCCAGGCTGCTAACGTTAGGGACTAGGACCGGTTCTAGCCATAGTTGGGTGCGTTTCCATATATATTAAGTGGGCAGTTTGGCGGGCAGCCAGCTCAGTAGATAAGCGTACTCACAGCCAGAAGATTGCCGGGCCAGTCATCCTGGGCCAGATGACACAATTAAATTCTTTATGCAAATGGTCCAAATCTTCACATATATATAAGCAGCTTGTGCCACTGCATCTGCAGGCAGCCTTTCAGAAAACAGCCAGCCAATTCAGACAGCCTTTAAGTTTGTTAGGTTATACAATTCTGTGCTTTTAAGGCAATCTTAAACTAGTTTCATTTCAGCCCCTCCGCTGTCACCCACCAGTGATTACAGAATTATGTCCCCACTAATGTCTAACCCAAACCTTCGTCCATTTGTGTGTGTGTGTGTGTGTGTGTGTGTGTGTTCTTCATGTACCCATCCATTCTATGATAACTGTAATCTATAGCTCCCGTCTTGACTCAACCCCCTAATGAAAGAAGACTGGGTGCGATACAGACCGAGGGGCTAGTTGTGTAATCGTACTACCCCACTGCCATATGCCATGACCACATCCTCTCCAGGCACAGGATCCAAGGGAGAATCATGTGTGTGTGTGTGTGTGTGTATGAGAAAGACACAGACGAGGAGAGAGAGGCTAAAAGAGAAATCTGTTACGGAGCCTTTTGTGGTCATCCTATCCCCTATGGTCTCCGACTGAAAGGAGATGGATTCAGCCAGCTGAAACTTCCCCACTCTTCTTTAGAGAGACAGGAAATTGTGTTGGCAAGGTTCTAGGAGGTCAGCCAATAACGCAACAACAATACACCTGTCACTCAAAAGGTTAACCCAAAAGAGAAGGCCATTCTATTGCATGATGCTACTTCCCTTCACTCATGTGCATGCGTGTAATATTACCATTTTTCATGTGTGTGTGTTTGTGTCTCAACCACAGAGCTAATGTTTTGCTCTGGTATGACTTTAAAATACATAACATACAAATATGTATAATATAATGGTCTCTTCTGTTCTACTCACAGGGTTTCCATCAGCACCCGGTGGGCCCCTCTCGCCAAAGATCCCGGGAAATCCCTAGGTACACAAATGAGGAGAACGGCCAAGTAAGCAAAACGCTGTGAATGGGGGTGAAGAGCATTAACATTGTGTATTATTGCTTTATTTTAGTTGGACTATATTAAACTTTTGTCCCCATCATCAAATACACAGCATCAACAGACGTTTTCTCTTATGCAGCGCTTTGCAGAATAAATCCTGCTTTACGTCCTCACGAGCAAGGCGCTCTAAGCAAGTCATTCTTTCTGAAAGCAGCAGGAAATTCCATGGCTGAGTGTTTCCTAGCAGAGCATCAGGAGGACTGGAGAGTCTGGATTTGGATTAGCTGACAGCGCCTTTCTCTTCTTTGGTGTCCGTCCCTCCATTAAAGCAACATAACAAGAGGTGCGAGGCAGTGCTTTCGGGCCACATGCTCAATGTGCGCTGGTCGCCATGCCAATGTCAACACAGCAGCGCTACTGTGAATCACTGGTGAGGCCTCAGCCACAGAAGACAAGCAATAGAGTTTGTTACTATGTGATGAATGGAACTGGATAGTGCAGACGGCTCCCACACAGAGAATGGCAAAAGACACAAGAGGAGATTTATAGGAGATGGTCGCAGGCAGGAGTTTGACAAAGTGTGGCCGAATGTTGAGTCAAAGCATTTGTCAAATGTAAGTAAGGTAATGAGGAGTAATTGGTGCAATGTCAAACAGGTCATTCTAAATGTGGGAAGATGTGTCTTTCCAAATATGACAGTAGTTTTAGTGGCCTAATCAGGAACGCATGGATCTGGAACATTCAGATTTTTTTTTGTAGTTGTTGTTTTCATTGTTGACCATGACTTGACCAGCAGTGAAAGTTGTTGGGTTCGAAGCCTGTACTCAGATGAAAAATGTACCATGAATCTAACCATTATAAGGGTTATGACTGCTTTCAATCTACTGTAATTGTCCACTAATGTAATGGAAATCAGAAGGATACCTTACATGGTATTATATGTAAAAGGACACAGTCATGGAAGGTTGCATTCTGTGTCCGACTATTACTGTCTATAAATGCATAACAAAAACACAGTGAATGTTGAATGTTGTTTGGGAAAATATCTTGATTACATACTAACTCTTCGTGAACAAACATGGATGACTTGGAAGACTGTGGGTCCTTTTTCCAATTTGCCAAACCCATGTGGGCACAAATTATAATGACATTGCAAAATTACACCAAAAAAACGTTCCTTTGATAAACATAAAATAAAAGGCTTTCTTATCTCCCTCCCATGATATTAAACATACAAATTAAAACCATTTAAGTAGATTTACATAATATAATTGAAGACTTGTATTTTACTTGGGAGTCTTGGTAGTTTGCAGTGGGTCTGACTCAAACTAGGAATGTTATGGTTACTGGATTATGCATGGGTTCCAATCCTGGCAAAAGCTATTCTATCACATTTAACTCAGCTATATTTCTGTACTAAATTATTTAATAAATAATTTTAATGGGAAATGAATCATACAGAATGTTAAGACGCTGTCAAACGGACAGTTGGATATGTGTCTATGCATTTATTTCATTTCTTTGAACTTTCATCTATTGCTAAATCATAACGACAAGGGAATATAGACTGGTGTAAAGTCCTCCCCAGTGGTACAAAACAGCAGTTGTGTGAAAACTACCACAAAATGAAAAACAGATTAGTGGCTTAAACCAGGGTGTCCCTGACTCTGGAATCTGGAATTACAGCCCAGGAGTACTCCAGAAACACATCTTAGAAACAAACTGGACTCGTTGGAGGGTTGGATTGGATTGAATGATAGGGCATACAATAAAGGCTGTATAAAAAAAGGATGTTGAGAAAAAACTTTACCGGCCTACCCATCTCGCCCTTCTTCCCATGAACACCAGCAACTCCCTGAAGTAACAAAAATGACATCATCAATTGGAATATAAAAATCAGTTTATATTCATGTTTCAGTTGCAAGTACACTATATTTCTATTATTATCTCAATAGGTAGGGATAGCTAGCATTCCAGTAATATCTGATCCTGCACAAACATTGTTATAGGAACTTGAAATGGTTGGGTCAAATGTGCTAGCCGTATTGCAAGCCAGTTAAAGTATCACATTTTAGACTCAAGAGGGATGCTTACCGTTAAGTGAGTAAAAATACATCGACATAGGTGTTAAGCAACTTGATCCAAAAAAGATTTTAAGGGCTTAAACCATCAGGTTTTTGGATGAGTTACCATCAAATCAAAAGGCTAGATTTTGGCACCACGATTCACCAAGTAATACTCACTCTTTCTCCCTCCGGTCCAGGAAGGCCAAAGGGTCCGGGGATTCCTATGAATCCCTGCCGACATAAGAAAAGCATAGAGGAATAGTAGGGAGAAAAGGGCCAAGGGGCATGGGGGCAGTAGAAGCAGGGTAAGAGGAGGGATAGAGGGACATAGGAAGAACACATTAAAACCAGATTTAATTATCTATTCACTAGCTTTATATCTGTGCAGTCCATCTAGTCAATTCTGTTATCAGTTCCTGTTCCATTTCAATGCCAGCAGTGTCTGCATTGTAAGCAGGTACAGGGTGGCAATCAGTGAAGAACCAAGCCCTGAGGCAAGTGTATATGCCCATGGACTGCATGGTGCTGGCTTCCACGATGTAGTCCAAGGGCACATACCCTCACCTCAGGGATCTCTGAAGACTGCTGCTGCTGTTGTGCTCAGGGGAAGAAGAGATGGGATAATGGGAAAAACAATGGGTAATAAATGATGTAATAGGAAAATAAATTTATAATAAAATTAGGAAAAAAACACTCCAATTTACTCTCATTCTATCCCATCAGGAATCCCACGGAGCACGTTATTACACAGTGGTTTTGATCTTGTGAGGTGCCTAGTTAGATCGTTAAGCATGCATTTAACATTCATTTAATACCACTGTATAGGACTAATGGTCGACCAATATGGGTTTGCCGATATTTGCAGAGCAGGGTGGCCGATGGCCAATATCATGTTGTTGTTTTTTGGTTCCCTGGTGCTGGCTCAGCAAAATACTGCCATAAAAGACTATATTTCTGTCCAGCCATCTGTAATAACTAAAATAGAAAAAATACCGAGGTCAGTATTTGGGTTAAAGATTTAAAATAAAACAAAGAATAGTAGGCTAATGTATGATTCCATTATTTCATACACATGGCAATCTAATATACATGGTTATCTTAGCCAGTAACATATTGTTTTAGATGGAACTTTTATGAATTAATTAAATAGAAAAATACATTGGGTTATGCTGCAGAACATGACTGGTATAGGGAGATCGTAGTATGTTAGAAGCGACGTCATTCTACTGCATTACGGTAATGTCTGTGTTTATTTCGCAGTAATAACCATCTCGCTGTACATTATCCCATTCGCTAGCAAGCAACGGATTTAGATTAGATTTGCTATCATTTAGGATGGGAGAAATGTGTTAACATTTGGAAAAGACGATAGTGAAAATTTAAGCAAACGTATATAGAGTACACGTAACTTTTTCACCACCTTCCCAAAACTGTCCTGAAGCATATTTTTGTATGTTTGTTAAAGTTTGTTGACTGACTGGGTTACAAGCCGAATAGCCAATCTTAGCGATCAATGCTGTGGCCCTGAGAGGCCAATCCACTGCAACTTAAGAAAACACATGCAAATAAAGAAAACATCTACATCAATTCAGACAACACAACACATTACAGAAATGCGCTACAAGTACAGACAACACAACACCTTACAGAAATGCGCTGCAAGTACAGACAACACAACTAGGGATGCACCGATCGAGAAATGCTGGGCCAATACCGTTACTGATATTTAAAATAACAATTTGGCCGATAGCCGATGCCAATACCGATGTTTTTAAGCCTATTTAGTTTTTGTTATTTATTCCCCCTTTTGTGACAGGGAAACAAAGAAATCTTCATAATAAAAAAATAACTGAACTGTTTTGAATAGGGATGTTAATCTTCATTAAGAATTTAATCGATCAAGAGATTAATTTAAGGATTAAATTGAAGTCTCGTCTTTTGCTTGAAAATCATGGTACGTGTATTCGTAACCTGTGTATGTGTTCTGTGCCTTTATGAAACATTTGTTTATGAGTGATGTCATCACATTGCTGCTAGGAGACTCTAGTTTGTCCTTAAAAACGATCACTGCCTGATTCCGATAGTATCCAACTTCAGCCAACTGCACTCACAGACGACCCGCACTCACAGGCCACCAGCACTCACAGGCCACCAGCACTCAGACCAACCGCACTCACAGACCACCCGAACTCACAGGCCACCAGCACTCACAGGCGGGATGTGACGTCCTTTCTGGATATGACGTAATTGTACAGTGAAGCCTATTGAGCGTAGCCGCAATTCGTTACATGTTTATAAAATTGATTAAAACGCGTAATTTTCATACTTGTTGCACGGTGAAACTTACTCGTAGGCTTATTTGCATACTTGTTTAGCTTGCAATGGATTGGCAAATAGCTTACCAAATAAATACAATTAATGTGTAATGTCATGTTTATATTGCGTTTGCCTGCAATATGTTACTAATGTGTCATGTTTTATTGCGTTACCCTGGTATGTGTTGTTGGATGCCTGCCTGTGTTAGTCTTTTGGCCATGTCGTCATTGTAAACGAGAACTGACTGGTTCTCAATCAACCTATTTTCCTATTATACAGGAAATAATTGTAAATAAACTGACATGTGTAATAGAGCTTTTAATTGCTATCATTAGCCTATACATTTTACATATACATAGGGCCTACTAAATATGAACTGATTTCCCGGCATATTTAATATGTTAAGGACGCCAAGAAAGACATACGTCATATCCCGAAAGGACGTCACATCCCACCTGTGAGTGCGGGTGGTCTGTGAGTGTGGGCTGCAGTTGGACCCTTCTTCCTGATTCACATGTTGATTAGTGCAGTGGTTCTTAACCATTTTGAGTCGCAACCTCCCAGAACAATCAGGTTGGTGTTCGTGAGCACCCCCCCCCCCCCCTCCCCTCCTAAAAAAATGTTGTTTTTTTGGTGACCGCGTGAGAAATACGCGGTGTGGAGTGAGAGCGTGAAGAGGGTCTGCTAACCCTTATAAGCCATCTCTCCAGTCGTTCCATGTGATAGCTAGTCATCTATAACTATACCAACTAATCGGCCTCAAGCAATTGTGGCGCAGTGCACCAAAATTATTTTGTTTGTGTGTCCAATCTAAACTAAAGTGCATGCGCACTTTCACTCACACGCCAGTGTTTTAGACACCGGCCAGCTACCTTCAAATTGACCACTTTTGAATTAACCGGCCGTCGTCAATAACTGAGTGCGTTCAGTGGTGCCAGCGTGTCGCTAAATAGGCAATTCATTAGGGGCTTTAAGCCCGAATGTTTCTAGCCACCAATGTTTTTTTAAATTTATTACTATTTATTTAAAAACACTTTATGTGCGCACGTGTGTGAGTGAAAGAGAGACAGAGGGAAGACAAGACGGTGCCTATTTGTTAGCGCTGAGTCACACAAAAGTCTATAAATATACTTTTTATTAGAAATATTTGAAATGTTGATTTGGTACGGAAGTCCTGAGCTGAACACATTCATATATTTTATTTACTCTGTTTTCCCATGAAAATTAGATAATTATGTGATGCATCGTCAGATGCAGCACATACTGTTACCGGAAAGTCATATTATTAAGTGATGCATCATCAGATGCAGCACATACTGTTACCGGAAAGTCATATTATTATTATTATTATTATTATTATGTGATGCATCGTCAGATGCAGCATATACTGTTACCTGAAAGTCATATTATTATTATTATTATTATTATTTTTATTATTATTATTATTAAGCCTATTTTTTGCGCCTTATCAACGCCCGTAGTTGTGATCCAATAGATTCCTCTGCTGTGACCACATGTCTTCGGTATTGCAGTCCGTTGCGCTTACATACAGCTAAGTTATCGGTTCACGTATTATATTTTTGAATTATTATTTTTTATCGGTTTTTGGCCCCATTGAAATGACAGGACAGAG
>JAVQIZ010002274.1:0-31384 GCA_036023535.2 Galaxias brevipinnis
ATTATTATTAATAGTAATAATAATAATAATAATTTATCATTACATCAGTCTTCTAATCACATGTATATGTTGTTTTTTTTAAACATTGGCCACCCTGAGCTAGATTTGTTTTAGCGGCCTATGATTCAAGATGCGTTTAGTAAAAGCGATCTTTAAGCTGGTTTAGCGGTCCAGTATGATCATCAACAGGTCGTTAACAGGACTGTTAATGAAGGAACTTTGGCATAGGTCACTGCAGGGTCATCACCATTCAGCTTTGAGTCTACTGATAGTCACCCTCTCAGTCCCCTTGGTACTTTATTTATGGCATTACCCATTCAACCACATTGCAATCAATGACTGGAGTATCCGGAAATGCCGACCGCCAGTATCTTCTCTTTATAGTCCAACAATCCCTTCGTGCTCATATGGCTGAAGAAGACGGTAAACTGCTTGGTGGATTAATCCTCTTACTCACTCTGGCAGTGGCAGTTAAAGTTCATTGCAGATATGGCTTTGGGAGTTGCCATGTCCTGTATATTTGATTTAGGTTTAATTAGTAGTATACCATAGGCAGGTAGGTATACCAGGTTGTCACTTAAATCTGCTGGTTCCAGTACGATGGAGTTATAATGAATAAGGTGGATAGAACCCGATTGAGTTGAACAATTTTTAGCGTTGGAGTGTAAATATATTTGCAATCTGTTCTGAAAACTTCCCCAAACAAATAGTACATGCTCAACGAATAGAACACCTTAATTTAGATGCTTGTAATCAAAATGCACAACGCTGGCACTTATTTCTCATATGCTTACAAAGTAGCCTTTGATTTTCTGTCAGCCGTTAATTACCATGTTTTGCCATTTAACAAGGAGCTTTGTGTAAACTAATTACAGGCTAATCATTGTGGGCTCCGAGCACTTTGCTTTTACCTTTTATTCTTTTTCAAAGAGGTTCATAGTACTCACTCTAGCTCCCTTGTATTAGCTCACCCCCTGATTCAGACGGGATGCTTGGACCAGGGCTGCCTTGTAATTGTAGTGGCATTGGTGCTGTTAATTACGTCTGAGAGCGGCTGAGCCATAGCCGACGTCCGTAATGGTGGCTCAGTGCGCTGGGAAAGTAAATGAGGTTGGTTTCACCAGCTGGGGTCCCAGGGAGAGGGAAAAGTGCTTAGGCCCCCAGCGTAGGCCCAGAGCCTCGGGGCTCCAGGGCCATATGGAGACAGCACTTTAACTGGCCTTTATTCTACACCCGACTCTTTTAATCAATGGCAAGCCCCCTCACAGGATGGGGAGCGCAGAGGTTATTTAGTGGTTTCCCTAAATGTTTTTTCCCTATTGTTATACTACCAGCATAACATTTAGTTACAGGCAGCATCTATAATTTATTTGTAAGAAACATTTGTATTTTAGATCTATGCATTCTTAGCTATCATACCGTTTCATAGATGGAAAGTCAACAAATGCAGTATAATGTTGAGATCCTGCGCTCATTACCATGACGCACAGCAGAAGTCATTCGGGCCTATTTGCATCATCAATGACAATTCATTGAACAAATAACAAGATATAAAAACATTTGTAACCATGAATATTCTCACATTTCTTTTAATAAGTGGGTATGTTTACCATGTTTGTACAAATAATTACAGCAGCAAATGATAGTATATTAAATATTAATAATATATATTACCCCCTACAAATTAACACTTTATTCCCTTTATAATGAAATAGAATCAGTTCAGGAAGCAGCAAAAAAAACAAAACAATATGGGTGGTTTTGAAAAAGATACTTCCTATTGATAATCATTGTAAAACCAGACTGAAGGGGAGTAAGCGCAGCCTCTTGGTTTTTGTGTGCATATGATTTAATTATTGTCTGTTCTGGGGGAGGCGCAATGTGATGAACAACCTGGCTAAACTCACATAGGAGAAAAAAGAACCCCATGGGGTCCCTCACAATAATACGCAGCCTCCGGGCTATGGTGGGGAGGGGGAGAAGAGGCAGGGAGCTCAGCCGCTCTGACGGAACAACTACGACGGTCTGAAGAATAGGCTGCTCCTCTAGACATTGTGGGGGCCAATGCCCTGCAGCTTAGAGTTCCAGCCTGCAGTAAAGCCCCGGGTTCCCCCACCCCATTTACACAAGAAGAGGTTAAAGACGTATCTGCACCCATTCAATGCCTCAATGGGGCCATACACACTTAAAGTACTCAAACACACAGCCAGCATATGGATCATTAGGCAAGAGAGAGTAAAAATGATATATGAAAGGCGTCAACAGATGGAGGGTGTATGCCGTCGAGGTTCTGTTGTGTAAACATATATACATTGGACAGTACCTAACCTTGTTTTAGTTATTTACACATACATGTGTTTGATTATCACCAAGACCATACAAATGGGATGTTCACAAAGTGTGTGGTTTTATTCACTGCACAGCTTTTACACTGTTTGCAGGAAGAATCTCTTTGTTCTGTCAAACACACGATTTCTATATGGTCTCTTTGTAGCAGCCTTTTTCATCATTAAGGTTTTCATATTTATTTTAATTTTAGAATTCGTACTTGCTATACTTTCATGTATGAGAAGGGGAGAATGCCTAGAGTGTACTGTCAAGCTATAATGCTCCTCAGTTGTTGCACTTTGTAATGGAGAGATCAAATGGCAATCAAAGAGGCGAGGCTCGATCTCTTTTATTTATGGTCAGATTGGTTAGCTTTTGTGGACACCAAGCAAAGCTTGAATCCTATCACAGAGTGCCGCATGCAGTTTAAGTCCAAATAAAGTATTGAAAAATACCTCTTCTTCCTTTCTTGCCACCCCGCTGTCTCTGTGAACTGCATAGGCAAAGTCTCAGGGTGAGGTTGCTCTTCCGTTGAAAACGGCATTCGTTCCCTCACACTTTTTACTGCACCATTGTGTGCTTTATGGCTTGTGAAAAGGGGGGAAATCACTGTGCAGCGTTTGACCTCGCCTCTTACAGTACTTGAATATGATGATGGCTGCTACATGACTGGAATATCAACAGCCTAATCTTCTCCGCTGAAGCCAAACCTAATATACTCAAAACAAAGCATCCACTCTGGCTGGAGTCTGTAAAGGAAACTAGACAGAAACAGGACTTTCCTTAAACATGCTGTCTATATTTTAGCCTGTATAACGTTGTGTAATGTAAAGCAATATAACAGATTTAACTGTGTGTGAAGAAAATTATTTTCATCTGTAACTATAGAGATGATTGTTCTTGAAACGATGCAATTAAAACAACACTACATGAGTCATGACTCAATTGTACTTTGCTATTACATCCAGTCTACCTAGAAATACATAGTTTTTTCTTTATTGTAGACCTCAAGGACAGAAGTTATAGACTGTTCATTTTATTGCAACTAACAGCAAAAGTTCCCAACACAATTCATCCTGACCATATTACAGCAAGATCAGATGGGACTACGTCCATTAATCTCAAAAACTGTTTCAGGAGCACCCTGCTGAACGTGAAGCTGGGCAATTAACACCATAATTAAGTGGCAAAACCATTACGGCATTTTCTAGTTACAGAAACAAGAGCTCTATCGATCTGTAAGTCAGGCCCTGATTGATCCCCTGATAGATGGGGGTTAGGTTAGGTATTCATCAGCCAGCCAGCTGAGAGAGTTGTTATTGAGAGCAGGTGTCGTCCCCGGGGTGGAGAGTTGAAACCATTAGACTCTAAGGTTCTCTGATAATAGGCTGTCACTCACACACACACGCTCTCTCTGTGTCCGTCAGGGACTTCAACCAGATTGAAATCGTCACCAAAGGACTTCAGGATAACCGTTGCGGCTCCTCAAGTCATACAAATGATACAAATGCGTTTTCGGTGTTGAATTGGACACCTGAATTCTGTGACAATGACACATTGAGTTATATCCATTCGACATACTGTATAATCTTGATGACCACGATAGTTTCATAAAATGATACTAGTAGTGTTCTGCCCGAAATGTCTTGAATACATACAAGACGAATGTTTATCGCCCCTTCTTGTTGCAGGAGCCAGTTCATTTGAAGTTCCTGGAAGAGGTACCGGAGTGGCTGGCCAGTCATGGGCAACCCGTTAACAACTCGGTCTATCCCACCTGGGTCTGCTTTCTGGAGAACTTCCTCCGGCAAGGTCAGGCTCAGCATTACCAACCACATTAGCCTTTTCACTCTGTGAGGCTCTTGTTTTCTGTCACTCTTTTTAGTAATCAATCTGATTTCACAAATGAATCCATTATGAACTTGTTAGCACTATATCTCATGAAGCAGCTGGGACCACAACAATGTCCAAAAAAAAAAGGCTGATAAAAATGAGAGCACAGGCATAATGATTTTCCTTTTGAACCATACTCATCTGACTTATCAACGCTGCTTGGGCTTTATGTGACATTTACATTTTAGCAGACACTTCTATCCAAAGCAATTACAGGGGCAGTGCCCCTGGAGCAACTTAGGGTTAAGTGCCTTGCTCAAGGGCACACAAGTGGTGGTGTTTCCAGGTAGCAGTTCTACCCACAAGGCCACCTCTGTCTCACTAATAGCGTGTCCCACCCTCATGTCTGTGTCGGGCAGGTGGCGTGGTGGAGGCCTACCCCCCCTCGGACAGCGTGACCTGCCTGACAGTGGATCTGCTGCTGGAGCCTGGTGACCAGGTAACTTTGCTATCATGCGGGGACCAGCTCCAAGGCCCAAGCAAGCTGGAGTCTGCTGGATCTACGCTGCCCCAGACCTCGGTGAGCCCTGACGTCCTCAGCACCATCTGCATGCGTGTGGGCCAGGCCTGCCTGCAGCGCCTCATTGTGGGCCACGTCTCCCTGGACCTGGCCACCTTTCTGGATCCAAGGACCCTGGAGCAAAAGGTGAGACCTACCTGGCTATGGTCCAGGACTGGGACTCGAGATCTGATTAGGTCAGATCAGGATAAATGCATGTGGTCTTACCGCTCTTGAACACTGTTAGAGCACTCGGTGTTAACCATACTGGTCAGAAAGATCAATTTGCGGTGGCTGGGTCAGGGTTCCACTCCAGTAGATTGATAGATACCTCCCTTACTGCTCCCCTGGGAACTGGAGGACAGCAAAGGCAAACGGTGGGCACTGGGCCAAATGTTTCACCGGGCCGTCTAATAAAGTGCCAGATCTTATTTTGTCAATACACTCGTTCCCCCTGTTTGAGGCTTGCCCTTTAACCTTTACAATACCCTAGGAAATTCCGCCCTCTCCATCTTCCTTCTAAAGTGATTTGACTGCTTCTAGTGGACTCTGTCCAGCTGTTTTTTTCCTGTGATGGGTTACTGTTGGTATTGTTGTGATATTTGTAATGTTTTTTTACCACACGCTGTGGACACCTTGTCCTGTCTGTCAGGGTTTATTTCTGTAAGAAAAATCATGATTTATTACATTGGAAATAGAGTACTTTATGATTGTTTAACCTCTGCTCCGTGTGTGTGGCTACATTGACTGCTTATTGATCCACAGCTGTAAAATGAAATAGCTTTGCACATAAGATTGGCATTGGAATAGAATAGTGGAAACTAGTTAAGTAGAGTGAGTATGCCGACAGTCTATCAGTATATAGAATTGTGAAAATAAATAGAACATGGGTTTTAATAAAATAACATTGAATTTTTTTAATAGCATAAGGATGAACTATTTTAGTACGTACTTAGCATCTTTCAATTTTGACTTTTTATTTTTAAGGGTAACCTTAACCTTATAATGAAAACTTAATTATGACTAATTCCAGGTAATTTTTTCTGAATTCATAATGCCTACGGCAATAGATTTGGATCTCCTACATAGAGGAACGTATCATGTTGTGTGGTCTAGCCTATTCATCCACTAGAGGGTAGTATCATATGCACTGAACATTAGCTGGTCATTTAACCTTTACAGTTTTTATACATTTTATATTTTCTTTTTTCGTGTGTGGCACATTAATGCCTGGGTAGTTAAAATATCTATTTTAAACAGGCTTACTAGACCATGCCCACACAATTTTATTTGTTTGTCTGGACAGTTGCTGTTTAAAATCATATTGTGTATGCTTAGTTATACCATATTACCACCAAGATGATAATATCCTACTGTTGTAATAAATCCTTATTTTCCCACACAATCTTTCCTTGTGACATATAGAGACCTTGCTGTCTGTCAGTCTGTCTGTCTGTCTGTCAGTCTGTCTGTCAGTCTGTCTGTCTGTCTGTCTGTCTGTCTGTCTGCCTGCCTGCCTGCCTGCCTGCCTGCCTGTCTGCCTGCCTGCCTGCCTGCCTGCCTGTCTGTATGTCTGCATATCTATTAAATACATTAAGACAAGCAGTAAGTAAATATGTGAGAGAATATCAAACTCTTCTTAAACCTATGAAGACTGTATGGCGAAACGTGTTCTTTTTCTTGTACTGTAGCAGTGACTTGAATGGAACTCACCATGTCTGGATCCCTCTCCCCGTCTGCCCACATAGAGCATAGATCTAGGCAAGGCTGTCAGCATTCATACACCAATTTAAATTCAAACCTGTTGGAAGAATCTGCTTACTGTTATTTGAGGGGGAGAAGTGGGTCACATATGTCTGCCCTTGTCCCACCTCACATTGTGGTGCTGTGGAGCCCCAGCTGGAGAGCATCACGGTTTTTAATGAAATAGCAAGGCTATAGAAAACAGGTACAATCTAGGCTTATATTTCAGATGGCTTTGTTAGGTGTGACAATGGGGCAATGGGGCTCAAAACATGCTGACGGGTGTGAATCTTTCTTTGGAGTCTGTCCATCATCCAGACTCAGGTATCAACCCGTGCAACTAACTATTAAGTGGTACAGTTCTATTCAATCACTTTGGCAAATTTTTTTGGAAACAGTAACATTCTCTAAACTGTAACTGCAATTGTCACAACTGTTTTATGGGACATCACAACTCTATTGTATGTCTGCAAAATGTCGTAACTCACTCAAAACATCAAATTCATGCTTCAAATCCTAGTTATTGTGACAATAAGTTGGCCAATGCCACCAACATGAAAGGTTTTTTTGGTCATCATGCTGGTTAAAATGTTTCGATGTTTTTTCACCATGGCAGTCAACCCTGGAAATGTTTCTTATACACAAATTTCAGCTTTGTTCTACTTTTTTGTTGACACTGACTGATTACTGTACAATACAACAATGGCGGTTTTGTCTAGCCTGAGTTTTTTATATTCCGATTCAACAGTAGGTAAACGTTTACTGGGAAACGTTAATACTGTACAATACTGTTAGGGTGATACACAAAAAAAGGATCTGCACATTTGTATGTATAGTACAGTCACTTTATTTTATTTTTGTTGCAATGTGTTACATGTAAACTGAAACATTTAATATAAATTCATATATAGTGTACAGAAGATTCGCCAAATTAGAAGACATCACAAACATTCCATATCGTAAATATTTATGGATATGTACTTTGTCCGATAGATTTTGATCATTTAATGGATGCTTTTGCATGTGATGGCTCATATGACAAAAGAATGTTTAGAAGTTGTGAAGAGTATGACAATTTCACTGAGAATCAACTGATCAGTTTTGATCAGCAAGCCATGACATACATGCAATTATTGTGCAAATTGTAGACAATTGTATTTACTCTTTTGCACACAAGCAATTTGCTTAATTGAATAAGAAATAAAAATCTGGTGTGAACAAAAACACATTTTTCTGAGATGTAAAAGTTATTGTTTTGAAAAAAGAATATTCTCATTCTGCTTTGAGAATTGAGCCAAAGCTACTGAGAAAAACTGTAAACTCATTGGACAAAATGTGCCTTTTTTTGTCATATTATTTGTACACCATCGCTACTTCTGCCTGTCGGTCTGTAAATATTTTTTTTATTCGCCTTGGATTATTCTATACTTTGTTCAATAATTCACTGATTTAAAACAATACATTGATATCGTATGATAAAAGAAACTGAGGTTTTTGAGGACAATACTGTTAGATCACTC
This sequence comes from Galaxias brevipinnis, assembly GCA_036023535.2. NCBI lineage: Eukaryota > Metazoa > Chordata > Actinopteri > Galaxiiformes > Galaxiidae > Galaxias > Galaxias brevipinnis. The sequence continues at coordinate 7,984 of JAVQIZ010002274.1, forward strand.
AGCTTCTAGATTATTAAAAGGATGCATTTATTTAATTAGTAAGTAAATAAACCCTGAAAACTCACATGCAAGGATAAGTTTGTATATTTGCAAATAAATTCAGCCAGTGGTTATACAACTTTTAAGATAAAATACACATAAGAATGGAGTTAAATGGTCAGGCAGCAGTAGGTTGAGGCAGGCATTTGCATTCAGTGGCAGGAGCGTTTACCTTGACAAATAGGAGCGGCAAAGGGAGGCAGCCGACTGCCATTTAGTTATTAACAACTCCTTCACTGGTGATTTATTTGCCATGTTTGAAGAGAGGCCATAGCTATTAGTTTATTATGGAGGAAAATTAGCCCTGTTTAAGCAGAAGGCCATGACCATGGCTGACCCCTTAATATACTTATAATGATGCCATTTACCATACAGATCTGATGTTAGCTTCTAGCCAGACCTAAGCTTTACGGGCCCTCGGCACATTGTCCGCACAAGCTCAGGAGAAAGGCTAGTAACTCGATGCATGCCTCATTCCAAAGTTAAAGGTTCCCAACTCCATATGGTACAAACCATTAACTTTGCTTTATTTCCCTATGCCTTTCACTGGACAATTGTGTAAGGACTTATTATGTAAAACATAATTTGTTTTCACAAAACTTCATGCTTTCATTGCTTGTTTGTAATAAACAGAAAATTGTAATTTAGAAATTGACTGGCTCAGTCTATGACATAGAGTTCATGGAGATATTGTTTCTACAGGTGTGGGCCGTTGATTTGGACCTGGGCTACAGTAACCAGCTGGCTATGACCCAGCTACTACTTCTCATGACAGGTGGAACGTTGAATTGCCAGACCAGCTGCCTGGAAGTGCCACTGCTAATCAAGGAAAACAAGTCTACTGCGCTCCGGACACAAGCAAAAGTACACAGTCTATATCAGCACTTATCAGACACTACATTCAATTTAATTTACTTTTCAATTTGTTTTTGTCCTACTGAGATTTTAAGTACAGAAGTCCAGTGAGAATGTATAATTTCAAAATATTCCCTTCGTAATGTCGAGATCACTGCAAGCTGTCTTGTTGTGATTTTGATATATGTTTTCTTGTTACCTAAGCTTGATAAAAGTTGTTTTTGAGTCATCACTTGACAGAGGAATAGACCAAAGGCAGGCTGTGCCATTTGTGATCAGCTGCCCAGGATGACATGATAGCAAGTATATATGCTACTATGGCATAACCCATCGGTGGCTGAGATTGGATATGCTTCTTTGGCATAACCTATCGGTGGCTGAGATTGGATCCGTGGATGAAGGAATCTAAATATACTCTGATCAAGGTTTAGAACAGGCAAATGTCTCTTATAAGCTTATTGCATTGTAAGTATATAAGCATATGTAAGATGTGCCTGCCTACATCTTTGAGTATTGATAAGACATGGAAATTATGTTGCGATCTAAACATAACAAAAGAGAGTAGTTACACTTCACCCTCCCTACTTTAGAACGTAAATACAGATAAAGTAGTTTTCTTCTATTTAATCCAGTACCATGATAATCACCAAAATGACCATTGCAATTAATTTTTGTTAAATACAACTAAATACTGTAATTATACACTACCAGTCCAATTGGTGTTAAGGTGCAGAAATCATTATCATTTTGATAGATGAGCCTAAATAATCAACACATTAATAATTCATGCCATATTTATTATGCATGTGTATGCATGCCTGAGCACCTCATCAACCTGGTGCCAAGACTGAAACAATAGACTTTCTTTATTAGCAGCATGCCTGAGTTTACGCTTGTTAATCCGCGACTTGTATTATTTTATCAAACATTCATTTAGTTGGTGGCCCATTGTGGCAACACAGCATTTCAGATGCTCCACCGCATTAATAGCTTTAGCAGTGGCCATCATTAAGGGTCTGCATATTACAAACACAATTAAATCCCTGCTGGACACTTTTTATTGTTGTGTGAGGACACAGGGTTTGACAACTGGAAACCCATCACAGTAAATGATGAGCTATCTCCTAAGCTCACAGGGGCTTACCCCTCCCACTCTCCTTCTCTCAGAGGACGCTGTGACCAAAGCTGCCTGGCTGATTTTATCCTTTGAGCCATGCCACCTTTAAGTAATCAACCTTTTCTACTGTTTCTTGTCGTTATACATTTCTTTATTTTGTACAGATTATTTTGCTCACATTAAGAAAATAGATTTTCTCACCAAACATAGTTTCTTTGATTGGTGTCATACAATTAAGAGCATCTTGTATTAATTGTTCCTCCCATTAGTTAATTAAGGGAGGCCTAACAGTTTACCCCAATGTGCCCCATGCTCATCATGTTCAATAATAACACATACTCCCCAAACACTGCACTAACCCCAAGGACATGTGTGCAGAGTTCAGCCATCTCCTCTCCAGCCATGTTGGCACTAAACGCTGCAAGGCAAATCGAAAGAGATCAAATAGAATGCCGCGCCTACAATTATTCTCGTTCACCACAGGTAGCACCAAATGAAAATTATAAAACCAGCAGTGATGCATTCAATTAAACCCTTTGTCGCCTCTTTTCTTTTTTTTTACCTTTTTTTTTTACAGCCTTGTCCTATGACTAGTCGTTACGCTGTTATTGGGAGCCAGTTGCTTCACACAAATCTCTCCATGGTGCACTACAGTGTGTTTTTCCAGATGTGTAAAGCTCATGGCATAGGTTTTGACATCAAGGTAAAGATAACTCTTGGCATTAATGGTTTCCCATTTACGAAATAGTAATTTTTAAATTTATGAATATTCCTAATTTGTGCTTTTATCTAGAGTAGAAAAATATGTGTGTAATGATTGTGTAGAAATCGATTTGGAGAGCCCCTCGATATTGACAATTGATGTAATTATTTTTATATATCTTTTAGGTAAAGCAAGGTACCCTTTTTGCTCTCCATGATTGTATTGAGCGGCACAGTCTGGGGATGGTGTAAGTGTCTTCTTTTTTGTTCTTTTTTTGTTGTATGTGTACATCTTACAGTAGTACAAGTACACAGAAATTCACTCTTTAACTTTAAATAGCAATATTTATACATTTCTGACATATATTAAGGCTTTGGGTTTTACTTTTAGTTGTCTTAACCTGTGTTGTGACGGATCCCATAAATGACAAAGAGAGCATTAACGTAGGAGAGGCAGAGCATCTTCCTCTTAAAGATTAGGATGTCACCTCTAGTTTTCTAAATAGCTTTACAATCCCCAGGCCGTATAGACATTATTTCAGATATTTATCACTGAAATCCTATGGCTTACACACTGCTGTCATGGTTAACGGAGCCTCTGCTCACATAACCCCCAAAGAATGAGGTTGAGGATTTTTTTCTGCTTGAAGTAGTCAGTTAAACACCTTATACGCCACGAGCCAAACAAGGTGATTGTTTCTTAGCTTGCAGCCAGTGGATCATTAGTAAACTCATTTGTTTGGGGTATCATTAATAGCACCATCTCTGAAGATCTCCAGGGAGCCCTTCTGACCTTTGCTCGAAATCTGTCAGTCATTCATCAGGAAATATCAGCCCCTAAAATGCAAGGAGTAAATAATTTCAAGGTATGTTCTTAGTGAGCCATGGATCTGTAGCTTCCTTTACTTTAGGAGCACATTACAGATTCCACTCAATACTGCATTGCCAATGCTTGTACTTGAATGCTGAAACTATAATTATAGTAGTAAATTAATATTTGTTCTTATTGTTATTGAAGGGCCTGATCAAGGAAATAGAAGATGTGCTGGGAACTACTGTTCAAAACAAAGCTCAATTAATATAGACAGAAGACAAAACCAAAAAATGCCGCTAATCTAAACTGCATTTCTGACATGTATGGCCTCATTACAAGTATATTCCTCTAGCTATAAGACTGAACATTTAAGATTTCTGCAAACAACAATTATGAAATGGTAATTGGACCAGAAATTGGACCAAATTGCAAAATACATATTATTATTCTGGCAAACCTTGTAAGTGTCTAAAGATGCACAATTATTTAATATATATATTTTGTATTGTTTATAGTTATCAAATATTATTTAAATTCGCTGTCAATGTAGTCATTTTCAATGTATACTTCAGGAACTGAAGTTGAAATTGCAGTGCATGGTTCCTACCCGGACCATTTGAATGAAACAACACAGTGCAGTCAAGTACAACCAAAAAGACTATTGTATTGCCAATGCGAAGATTTTTGATTAGACTATAGAACTGAACAAGCTACCAGCTTATTAAGCTACAGTTAGGACGGCAAATCATATTGGAAATGTTGCAGGTTATTGAGAAAAGGTAGCAGAGCTTTGGTATTTGCTTGCACGGCTAGCAATGTGCTAGCAAGCTTGCTAACTTCGCCACTGTCATAGCGGACAGACTTGTTACATCAACACAGGTGAGGTAGCTATTGCGTTGTGTAGGTCGAGCTGAGGAACACAAGCTAAGCTTATACCTGTAATACCCTGTCAACTTTACCACCATAGTCATTTATGGTGCAATAATTTCTATCACAGCATGCATGCATTGTAGCTACTAGTGGTGCAAGTTAACAAGACAGCCAGCAAAATTCCAGTCCTGATAACCAGCTAGCAAGTATTCCATTAAGTTTTAACAGATCAAAGTACATTTTACTTCAGCCATGAAAGGGGTATTTAGGCGGATACACAGCATCTTCATTAAAGTCGTGTTATTTCCAAGCACATTTGGTAAGCAAGGATCCAGACCCGCAGCTTCAGAGGTGTTGACATGCCATCTGGAGCAGCGCAAACTACCTCCATGGACGTCATTCTGTGTTTTCTACAGTGCTGTCTCCAACGACCAGTTTGGCCGGTCAAACTTCAACTGGACAGTGCAGGGCACTAACTACCAAATACTGAGAACAGGCTGTTTACCATTCATAAAATATCATTGTACGAAAGCTGCTCCACAGGATCTGGACTTTGAGGACACATTTTTCAACATGTTAAAAGTCATCAATCTAGGTTGGTGTGAAGGGGTGAATTTGAACTCCCTAACATAATGCATGGAAACTTGTTTCTCTGTTTGTCCATTGGGTTTATTTTACGTAACAATAGTTATTTTTTATGTTATGACATCAGTTTATTCACCTGTTACAGGTATCCCTTCATTAGCCTATGGTTTAGGCTGCTGGCTGGTGGTAGGGGCTGCAGAAACAGTCCAGACAAGTGTTGGGCCTGTTACTGTCTATTTTGCCTATAAAGAAGACGAAGGAGCGCAGTATTGAATGGGTCTTGAGATGTAAATGTTATAATGAATTATTGTAACTTGAGACCTTGAGGCAGAATTAAAACATATGACTGTTACTTGTGTACAGATGAATGTTGAGGTATGTTTTTTGCCAATAAAGAAGTCTATTGAAGAAGTCTAATCAATATATTTACTATTATTACATTTACAAACTAAACTAGTCTACATCAATATATTTACAAATCTCTATTTGGGGAGCTACACATCTTCTAAATCTTGAAATAAGCCGTCCAGAATGTTGGAACACAGCATAAGCCCAAATTTTCTGAATGTGACACCTTAGCTTAACATATCATACCTATTTTACTTTACTTAGCTTGATGAATGCAGGAATTTAAATAACCATAGCTCATTTATTTAAAGTCAAATTAGTGGTCACCCTCCATTCAACAGATTGCCAATAGTGTAAGACAGCAACGGGTGACAAGAAAAGTCTGATTAAATGGTTTTTAATTACCAAAGTGTGGCCTTTGTTTAGGGCTACAGCATCCCCTCCGTTGGGCATTCTCAGCTTTGATTTCTGATAATGTGCATTGCTGACAGGGCACACTTCTCCCTCTGCAGGCGGCGGAGGCTCCCCTGCTTCTTCAGAGAGGCAGTTTGACAAACTGCCATATTGATTTCTTTACCCTCTCAGCACCTCCTACTAATAGCATTTATCAGTGACCTCAATTTTCTAGCCTTGGCCTCTTCCATTTTAGCAACAATTAAGCTGAAGGAATCATTTTATGTTGAACATGCAAATCAATGGACCTTTTGCCCTGGATCATTTTAGGGCTTGTTTGATTTACAAATTGTTCAAGCATGCATAACTAGAAAGTGATACTTCAGGTTAATATTTTCGAAGTAGACCCTTTCATGTTTTTGCACTGTTTTAGATTTAATGTAAAATGTATTAAATTGTTTTGCATAGAAATGAATATACACATACAATATACAATCCAAATTGAAAGCATGTTTTAAATTTTTCGTTGTAAAAAATCTATCAGCAATTCCTGATGTTAAAATGTTTAGACTCTGAGGTCCTGTGCATCATATTAGTCTTTCTTTATCCGTTGGATGTTACTAGATCTTGAAAGGAGTACACCCGTGTAAATGGAATGTATTTACAGGATTAGATAGGCACATACCAAGTACCTCAGGTAATCTAGAATCCCGCAATTAAATGTTCCTACTTACCCCTAGTCAGACGAGATGATCAATATCAATGTTTTGTGTGTCAAATAATGAGTTATGTAGGTAAATGTAGCATAGCTTAGCAACAATGACTGTAAGCCAATAGTATTGGCTAGCATGGCTCTGTCAAACGTAAACAGATACGTCGGATCTATTGATGCGAGGCTGCCTACCTGACACAAGGTAAAACTATGGTTCCACTTTGCAAAAACCGACCATCTCATTCAATAGCAACGTTTCGCTTTTACATCTTCTACATGTGAAATAAAGAAGATACAACATGTAAATACAGTTTTGGAGTTTTTCTAAGATGTATTTTCTTACTTGAATTCTAGCTGGTACTACTGGCTTACAGCAGAGCTAAAGAAGCATTTTTGCAAAGATGGGAAAACCTGTTGGAAGTACCACCAATTCAGGTACTCCACCATCAATAGTTTATGGTAGAAGCTAGATGAAAGCCAGTCCTGAGTAAAATACATAGAGCAGGTCTCATAGAGTTTACCAAATGGCTCTGTAATGACTGAGAGCATGAGGAATTTTCTGAACATGCATACAAAGATTGATCTCTTTGTACTGAAATTAAAGTGTTATGTCTCTCTGAAACCACGGACTGCTTAACATTTTGCCAATACTATACCGTAGCTTCAGTGAAGCCTGGTCGTGGCAGTCTCATGCTATGATGCTTCTCAGTCGCAGGAAAATAATTGAGGTATTGATATATGCAGGCAAACCGTAGGCTCCTTAGACTGGATAAAAGATCACATTTCAGCATTAAAACCAACCGAAACCTTCAACCAAGACAGTGATGAAATGGCTTCAAGATAAGTCTCTGAATGTATTTAAGTGGCCAATGCAAACGTGGACTTGAATTCCATGGAGCATTTGTGTAAAGCCCCCATGCAATTGGACTGATAGATTGGATTATGGGAATGGGGGGATAGAAAGAAACTGGTCACCCATCAAAGAGTACCTGTTGAAATTTGCCAAAGAAAACAAAGCTGTGATGGCTTCCACAGGTGTTCCAACAAAGTACTTAAGAAAATAATAAATGTATGTATATTCCTGTTTTAGTTTACATTAGATCTGTTTGTTGCATCGCCAATTTGGGAGAATTAGTGTTGATGTATTACCAACAAAGCAAGGCTATATAATGCATTTTCAACTAAGTCTTTAAAACAAGGTGTGCAAAAAGTTAATGGGTTTCAATGCTTCCCTGAACTACTGTATTTTGTAATGGAAGCACAGTACATGCATTGGAAAATGAGCTTCCGTAATAAAGTTAGTGAGCTCTAAAACCGTGTTGCTCTAAAAAATATTGTATGACAATAAAGGGCCTCTGTTTCTATTTAAGGCACACTCCCCAACTTTGTCAGTGTTCAATAATATGGAATCTACTCTTGCAGTATTCATGTACTAAATCCTCTGATACAGAGTGCTGATGCCACCTCATCTCTTAATTAGACTAATTGCCGTTAACCAGCAGCATTTAGACACATTTACAGACATTTGATCTACAGTATCAACCTGCACCAAGACACTACCTGCTTTCATTTCCAACCTTTGGCCAGTGTTGAAAGTGTGCATGGGGAATGCTCAAGCAACCATGTCTTAATTACTGATTGACCTTTTGACCCTGTGGCTGCATTGATACTGTGGTACAGCTTGAGGTAGATAATAGCGTGGGGGAAAAGCATTGTGTCTGACCATTAAAGGATGATGTTAGCCAATGAAATACAAGCTGTGGATGCATGAAATAGATTGTTTGACAGCTGGTTAAAGAAGGTGGCTGGTGGCTTCTAGTTGGAGGCTGGTTAAAAAGAGGAGTTTAACAAACAGAAGATTTGAGGTGGTGTTAGCCAGAAGCTGGAGGTTGTTGAAAGAGGTTATCAGAATCTTTGACCTGACAAAACAGAATAAGCTGTTGCAGGTTAGGTTCCAGCCAGCACATTTGCACCCGTCAGAAGCATGAACAACCACTGCTTGCTCACTTGGCAGGCTATTGTATTTTATCAAGGACAAGATTATCTTCCACTATGTTTCTGCCTTGAGAAATAATTGTTCACCCTTGGGATGGTGTTTAATAAAAGATTATTGCTTTCAAATCGGTTCTATTACAAGTTGATTCTAGGTAGGGCCAGCAATACATTGGCATGCAGTGGAAACCACAGTTTTGGACATTGCTTTTTCTGATAAGCACATATTTTGTTGTAGCATTCGAGATCATCTTTTTGGGCATATTGATCTAAATCTTATTTATTTTTCTTTTGTTACATAGGCCTACATATACATTTGAATTCATACATTTTAGCAGACGTAGGCTATCGGTTTGTCTAGGGCTGTAGAAATTTGGAACCTCGGGACCGCGTCCTTCATTTCTTTTACTTGTTTGACACATTTGCGGTTTTCAGAGTACAAGTTGTCGATGTTATAATTTGGGTAAACAATTATATAAAATGTAAAGGCAATGAGTTTCTTCAGGTCTATCACAAAATACCAAAACCGTCTCTGTAGGTAGGCTGTTCATGTTTCATAAAGACAGCTTTTAACTACACAGAAGTAACATCATGGTAAATCCTTAAAATCCTCAATAAACACTGTTTAGTAGAGTGTTTAATAACTTGATTAAAGTCTTAGGACAGCTGTTCCTGTGCCACATTTTGATTGGATGTGCTTCCATAAATTTTTTTTTATTCAATAATTTAAAAATGTGTAGTGCTTTTTTAGTTGAATGGAATTCAAATTCAAACTCTGGTGGCACCAATGTAACACCATAGAAACTGGTGCGCCAGCATCGATTAAATTACAGTTTGTAGGCCTAATCTAAAAACTGTATTCACTTGCTAAGAGATATGGATTGGACAGTTGTGTTTTATTCTAAAAGTACTGGCAGTGATCATACTCGGCTGACTAATGGCCATAGTAGCTATGTGAACTAAACTGAACATAAGGCCTTATTAAAAATTTGATTAGCTATAATATTTAAAGGGTTTACTGGTTTCAAAGAATAATAATTGTTGGCTTCATACTATTAAAATATAAATTACTACCTTTTTTCATGTGCTGTTGGGTGTGGAAGTGGTTTTTATTGGGGATGGTGGGGGGAGCCATTAAAAATCTATTATAGTGGATCTTTTCACCCAGAGGGAAAACATTCTCATTACTAAGCAGATTGGAAAGAATGACAAGTGGCCCCATATTTCTTTTTTTATTCCCTTTTTCCTTATTTGTTCTTGTTTTGGAAAGGCCAATTGAAAGATTTTGTACCTGCTGTGCCAATAAATGTTGCTACAGCAACGAACAGTAGGTGGTTGAAGTGTCTGTCAATCATATAAGGGACACAAATGTTTTAGTTCATCACACTTACAATTTGGACATATCACACACCTTAATCATATAACAAAGATGCTGTTCAATGAATTACTACTATATTAATGTTTTATTCCGTGTTTAATTCCACGATAATGTGACCTTTTTTGACATGTTTCATCTGCCACTGTTCACAGTGGTGTTGGCGGACACTTCACATTTTAGCCGTTAGCCTCGTATCAAACATTGTTTTCTGTTTGGGTGGAAGTTGATTATTGTTTTGTTGTTCTCCCTCGGTGTTGATGTGATGATGCTCACATTCACTCTATCCATACTTACTGTTTACACTGTTGACATTAAGAGTAATGGATTTTAATGGCTTTTCCATGACTTATCGCAAGAGTTAAATGAACTATCCATTTTTATTATGTATTATGCAGTATTTAAAGTTTCGGCTCATTAAAAAACAGACGCCCTCCATGCTCCCCCTGGGCCGTCTTTTACCCCCTACCAGCTTTGCAGTAAGGCTCTTCTAGCCATAGGCTCAGTTTGATCTGTTTTTGTGTAGTCAAAAATGAAATATGCAGAGATATTAATTTATAAGTTCATTTTCGTACTAAAGAATACCCGAATGTCACTCTTGCATAAACAACTGACATTAATGGTGCACACAAGAAAGGGGTAAGGGTTTGCTTTTTAATGTTATTTATTTGTTTTTTTCTTGCCTCTTTTCCATTTGAAAGTATTCTCAAGATGCAAAATCTACTTAGCCCTTGGGGTTAGTAGTCTGAAACCTTTTTTATTTTGTTTGATTGGCTGTCCCCTTACATGCATTATCACAACTGTGCAAAGAAATAGAAATTCATTTTAAATACACTGACTCTGTTTCTGCATACAACACTGAAGTGGGAAAAAAAATCAATTCTGTTTTGAGAAATGCTTCATATACTTTTTTGATGCAGCACAATCTCCAATCTGTCTGCAAATGAGTTGCAGGCCCCTGTAATGGCTTATGCTCCTTGTGGGAGCCCAGTGTCTGGGAAAAGCTGCTGATTGAAGGGGAAATCTAATGCAGGTGTAAAGCAGACAGGATGGGGGTCTTACGTGAGGGTTATGCATTTTAACCGTTGCCATGTACATACTGTTACATATTTATCAATGAATATGGAATTTGCTGGGTTGACTTTCTCCAACCCGCTGAGAGTTGAGGTTTCTGCAGGGGTGTTGTTAATTCCGTCTGAGACCAAAGCAAATGTGTTGAATTAATAGGAACTAAAGAGTTGGATACATTGGTTAAGTAAGCACTTCTGGTACAGAGTTGTTTGTGGTGTTGTGCTGTATTTTAGTGTCTGAAGTGATGATCGGGAGAAAGACGGCAGAGTGGTGAACCTGCTTGTCCTTTGAAGGACCAACAGGCACATCACATGAGCCCACACCTGTCTCTTCTGCTAAACTAATAAACAAGCGTTTTTACCACAGCCCTTTGAAAGAGAAGCAGTACTGTGTAGCTACATACCAAGGGCCTCAGGATGTGGTAGGACATTTCTTGTGTAACGGCATCAAGCTGGAACCCTTTCGAGAGTGTGACTCGGTGCTGATCCGCTGGGTGCTGAAGTTGTATGCGGTGGAGGCAGATCGGACGGCTGTGAGGGGAAGTGTGACATGGGTCAGGCAGCAGAATGTGCCCTGGTTTAATGTCCCTCCCGTAGCAGAGGTGGACTAATTGAGGTGTGTTCTTATCTGGGCCTGCTAATGATGATGAGGGTGCAGGAGAAGCGGACTGTCCCCCCAGGCTGAGGGATAGTGTGGCTTAGCCAACCCTCGGTACTTATTGTCCAACAAAGGGGGAATTCACAGCGCTGCAGATTAGTGGGTAATTGTAGCCACAATCAATAAAGTAGCAGAGCAGAAAATGAAAGGTGTGTTTGTGTAGCGTGTAGAGACATTGTTGATGTTCGAGTGGAAGTGAGTGCACAGACTCCTTGGTGGGTTTTCTCTGCATAAGTGGTTAACCTTGCAGTAAATTACATTGTGAGTTTGTTGAATAATTTTGCTTGTTTGTGTTTTTTATGTTGTTCATGAATATGTAGCTTGCTTGCTTGTGTCTGTCTGTCTGTCTGTGTCTTTGTATGTGTCTGTGTGTGTGTGTTTTTAGGACTGGGAGGCCAGGTTTGGTTGGAAGAGCCACATTGTTCCAGCGTGGCCTGGTGACATCGCTTGAGGGCAGAGAGGGATAGAACCTGAGAGGGGTGACAGTGATAAATAGCCCTTTTAATAACAGCTGCCCCACTTGGCCAGCCAGTCCCAGTCAGTGTCCTCTGTGTATTTATTTCTATGTTTATTTATGCATCTATAGCAAGCAGAAAATCACCACCTCAGGGGTACAATAATTCTTTTTGGGGGGTAGGGGATTGCATTAGTTTAACTTTGGATGGAGGTGTTCTGGTCCTCCTACACCTTATAAATATCTGGGCCTACAGTTAACCATCAAACCTAATGTGGACAGGGCATAACGTTGTCATGACAAGGAAATCAGATGATGAAAAGGTCAAGTAAAAAGATGATGGAAAGGCCATTGGATGCCGTGGATGTTTCCTAAGATCAGTGTAGACGAAGTGTTGTTGGACAAAGGGGAATTGAGATTACTGAATCCAGGCTAAATAACTTTTAATAGAACTGTACAATATGATATGATTGTGTAAATTCAGATTAAAACATGCTAAATAATTGTTCTAAAGAGCTGAATTACGGCTCCACTACCTTGTGGGTTCCGTCAGAACGCAGATTTATGTCTCATCCTTGAAATGTACATTTCTTTTGAGTGCACTCATGTTCACTGTAGCTGTAGGACTAAGAGGAAAGTCCTTTTGTCTGTTGAAATATGTTCCTCGGGGCCCAGCCAGTGAAAAGGGAGAGGGGAGGCTGTAGATCAGAGGTGTCAAAGCCTTTTCCTTCAGGGCGATGTCTGTGCTGCTCTCACTCAAACCATTTCCCTCCCCTTAATTGGTTCAATTAGTTAAGTATCCATATACATTATCATCTATGCATTTTTCATGACTCGTCTGAACGCTCTGTTAGAACTGAACAACTTCCGGCTATGATTTGCCATTTGGAAAGACGTCAAGGAGACTAAATGACTGTGCTAATTGAGTAATTAAAAGCAGATGTTGGAACAAGAGCCAACAGCGTACACTTTAAACACTTTGCCCTCCAGAAAACCTACAGTGCTTTTGACACCCCTGCTATGTATGTATATCCCAGAGGTGCCTCTATAATAGTTACAGTTTCACCCTTGTGATTATTCAGTTGAAGTCTTTGCTATCGAGCCAAAGATTTTGTTTTTATTCTATTCTGATCAAGGCAAATGGTGTGGAAAAGGAAAGCTCATCCCGCTATCTAATGGCCGGAGTCAGTGGAGCCCTGCTCTAGCTAAGGCTCTATGCCGAGACTCCAGACAGACAAAGCATGATAACTCTCCCCACACACTATCACTCTTACCCCCCACCACCCTCTCTCTGGTGGACTGCGTGCCTATGTGAGTGTCTTTGGTGGGAGATGATGTTCTGTCGAAGGTAATTAACATGGGAAATGTGCCAGTAATGGGAATCAGCGGCGTGCCGTCACCTCACAAAGTAATTTAGAGCATTTTCATGGTTTTGGCAGAGAGAATGATTGGAGTGTGGCTGGCACGCATTACAACGAGAAGATCAATACGTTTAAAAAAGAAATCCATTAAAGAAAATTTACTTGGACATTGCAATGTGATAGCTTCTGGCTACCTTATTTCAGGCTTATTGAATAAACTTTTTGTGAGTTGAGTATTCAAATTCTCAGACTAAACATGTGCTGGTTTTGGTTTTAAAATGGTCGAACCACATATAGTAGGAGATCATTTTAGCTCTGAACAAAATTATCCACTGGGAAAAAGAATATCTGACTGTATTACAGCAACTGTAATAGCTATTTTGATACAAAACAAGGACAGTTCAGACATGCTGAATTGACTGTAGAAAAACAGTAGAGACTTGATGACAAATCTTATTTTAATAAATCTGCAGGCCACCAGCGTGGCTAATAAACGTGGTAATTACTCTTTATTGGTTGGAGGAGCTTAGCTGGTTGGGATGGAGGCAGTGGCTGCTGAGAGCCACAGGAATGGCACAACAGGCAACAATCAACACAGTGTCTGCACAACAATCAATCAAAACTGTCAGCCACTGCACATTCATAGCCATTTGTTGGCGTTGTTCTAAAATGAGTACACCCTGTAAATGTAGCTAAGATCACTCTTCCGAACTCCTCGTAGCACAGCGCGTTCAAGCCAATCTAGATCTGTGCCCTGTGATTTATCACACCACTGCTCATTGAAACCAAAAGGCTTGGTCTTGTCTGAGGAACAATTTCCTGAGCTTTACCGAGTAGTTTTATTTGACGGCGTGCAGCCATGTGGTTCCGTCTCTTTTTTTTGGCCTAGTTGTATTGCAATTGGGAATTTAAATATTATTGTTATAGTTTAATAGGAAGTGCATGATCACAGATCTTTTGTGGCATTGTCTTGTTAGGAGATAACCTGTACTGTAGTTAGTTATGTAAGTTTTGACACGTCGCTCTGAACATCTGTGAAAGCACGGTGATGTTTAAATACGAGTGACAGCAATGTGGTGAAAAGCAGCCTATTCACAGACCCTCCTTTTTGCAGAGCTCCAAATCATGGTTCCTAATTCCCAGAGCCACATCTCAATCATTTTCCTGGCTAATTTGAGAGTCACCCTCATTTATTTTTAAACGATTCATTTTCGGCAAAATTGTAAATGGCCCTGATGTGTTCTACAATCTAGTCAATTACTGTTTTAGCCAGCAGGACTCTGGGGAACAAGAACATACATGGCCTGGAGGTACCATCTCAATAATTGTTTCAGAAAAGTTGGGAATGGATTGCTAATGCTCTGTTCCACTTATTGAAATGTCAATGGGAACCAGGACCCCTTTTCATCTGTTCTCCTTTGCGTTATATAGAACAGTAGGACTAGGTACTTGAGCATTACCCCCATTGAGATAGATTACCCCATCCTCTGATTATTCTACCCACATGTAAGGGAGCAATGTACCTCTCTAATGTGTTGCTGCTCTCAATGTTGAACAGAGCTTCAATATTCATCTCGGTCTCATCAGTTATCTTGTAGAAAGGTTATATAGTTATTTGATAGTGCCAATTCAGTCATGGAGTAATCATTCACACTTTGAATATGATCATCTGTATAATATAGCTGCTGTAACAGTATAGATTCTGGGCAAATCTGTCACTTTTCTTTTTCTTATTTCTTAACTGTGATTTATGTGGTGAAATTGTATTGTTATAATAATTATCAATTAGCTTAAAGACAATTAAGAGATGACAACCATAAAAATTAGGTCTTAATGGGGACTAATTAAGATGGGAAAGCCTGCCTTTTACAACCAAACGGTGTGACCTTTAGACCCTAATTAATTAAGTTATTATTAGATACATCCTTATTTGGTCAATCTACACCTAATTGGATCGAGGATGGAATACATTTTGGAACCTCTTGGAAACAGCATTGTTTCTTGTTGTTCCACAAAGTCAGTGTCCCATTCTCCAAACCAATTAACCTGCGTGCTGGGCCTGTTAGTACATCCCTGATTAATTAGAGCGGGGATGGGTTCTACATGATTGTGTAGAGGAGCCCTCAGGTGAGCACATGTTTGTGCTTGGCCATTATATGTCTCCTGTCCCTACATATGTTGAAACATGTGAAAAGGTCCCTAGCTCTGAGAAATGTTCGTTTTGTTTTGTTAAACATTAGGTTTACCATGCTTATAACCTACACTATTTGTTATTGCAAAAAAATAAAAGGCCACCCTTAAGTGAGGCAAATATCGAACATGGCAGTGAAATGCTGAAATGTAGTACAATTGTTACTAAAAAACTGTTCATGAATACATTGTTTTTAGTTTTAAAAAAAGTAAATTTACTATTGTATTAATAAGCACAATAGTACGATCACATTTGCTTCATATGATGTCCCCTTTAGCCATCCCCAGATCTTTGGGAGTGTCATAGCAATGTCAGCTTTCTATGAGAAGTCATGACATTTTGACGTTTCATTAATTGTGTGACACAATCATATCTCATGATGCTTAATAGGTTATCTTGTGTTTTGAGGTCAATGATAATTATTTAACATTATTACAGTTTTTCTCCTCTAGCATAGGTCGTCACATGTCATATCTTGCTATTATATATTATTAATACATCATCACAATTGAGGTTAAAATAAACCTTATACTATTTATGTCAGATATACGTATAACTTCTAAACTAGCTACTGTACAAGGTTACTTATTACAAGTTCAGCTTTATTTTACATGCCCATCAAGTACCATGTAGTGTGTATGTATTCAAGGGACATGTAGCCTAACCTACTTCCAGAAGAAATGACACACGCTCCTGACTAATTGACTGCTGCTAAGACTAAATGCACGAGAGTTCTCAATTTATTTTTACTGAATTGTAGTAATGTTTGAAGAAAGTGAACAGAATTAATTCACCCTAGGTATGTTTTAGGGGGGGTTTTACTTCAACATAAACCAAGGGTTGTCTTCATCACACAAATAAATGACAGAAAGCCCTTACTTCTGATATCGTCACAGATAATATGCAGATAACATTCCTAGGTCCTGTTCTTCAAAAGCCAACAATAACAAAAATGATATACTGAAAGACATCATTTTGAAGATCTTATGGGGGTTTCCTTGATTATTATTTTATTGTGATGTGTGCCCCTGCACACTCAAGATTCAAGGGCTGAATGTAAAAATAGACAATGCTTGCTTTAGTAAATTCCATGAAACAATACAACATGTAATTAGTGTATCAAGGTTTTGGCCGACAGTGTTCTTTTTTTCTGCGTTCAGTAACAGTGTTGGGTATAGCGAGGTCTCATTGAGTACTCTCCGCTAATTGCGTTGTTTGGTTTGGAGTGTTCACTGGATGAGCAGGCTAAGACCTTCAACTCCATTCTTATAATTAACTTTCGTCTGCACCTATCCGTTGGTGTTTGGGACGTAATGTGTCCACGGTGACTGTTCCGTCTTACCAGTTGGCCATTCAGTATGTATTAAGCTGTCAGAGTGGACTGCCCTCCCAAGCTGTCTGTCTTCCCTGAACAGCCCAGCCTATTAGCTTCTATTGACTGTGACACACATGTCCCTCCAAAACGAGTGGTTCCATATTGATTTTTCCTGAGCGCTGCTCACTTCCCCTTTCGTGCCGCCAAGGGTGAGATTTTTATCCTGACTGATTGTATATGTTCATTGTCTCGGGGTCCTGTTGCCCAATTGCCATTTCAAACCCTCTCCCCTTCCCCCCGTCCTCCCTGCACCACCTCTGTGCATCGGGGCGACTTGCATGCAGCCGTGTGTCAACGAGACAATTAAGAGGCCTGACTCTCCCTTGTCACCTGTAACACAACCGCCTAATGGAGCTTCAGACCTTTCACACAGCCCACAGTCTCCCCCCAGCATACATACATATAAGACATGACAGCAGGCCCCTCTGTCCCCACCAACAAGCTACTGCCTAATCAATAGACCTCAAGAGGAGGGTGCCATATCCTCCAAGCCATGCTCCCTCCAGCTGCTACAGCCAAAATGAAGTCTGACAGGCTGTATTGACTTCATATCAACTCACACCAAGAGAAAAAAAATGATTATCTGCCGGTAAAACCAGCTATCGACAAGCAGAGCAATAGCCTCCCCTCGCTATGAGATTTATTGATACAGTTTATGGGATATAAATATTTATCTAGTATGTGTCTCCATGAAATGGATTCATTCAGTTTAGATGTGGGACGTGCGTGTGTGTGTGTGTGTGTGTGTGTGTGTGTCTCAGCCTGATGTTGTCTACTGTATTAGTAGTCCATAGAGGACTATCAGCAGCCTCTCTCTCCTCTACTACTCAACCGTGACTCTGTCTTTTCCCTCTTGCTGGATAGAACTGTCTTCAGAGGCTGCATGAAATTGCTTTGGTGTTTCTATCACAGGGAGGTTGTGATTCTGTCGAGAAGTTAACAGTAAAAAACATGTTGTAATTACATTTTATTGCCTTTTCCCACAGCAGCATCCAATGGCTTCACTGTTTGCTGCCTTTACTTTGTTCATGTAAGAAATATACACTTAAGCCAATAAGCCTTGCTGTTGTAACTGACCCTGCTTAGATATGGCCTGCTCTTAAAGAAAAAAGCTAGTTGGATCAAATTGGTCTGAATACAATTTTTTTTTATTACGGTGTACACATGGAGTTCAGCATTTCTTGTTGGGTTAAGATCTCTAGGTTTCCATGGAATCTTCCAATATGATTGGCAAGGTACATTATTCACCATAGGTAGGCAGATTGCACTGAACAAGGGTTTTCTTTGTTTGGAGAGCAATTTCCATAAAAAGCCTCAGATGCAAGGGCTGGATAGCTCAAGTACATCTTCAAACGTTTATTTGAGTTGAAGCTGAAAATGGTCTTGTGGGATGTGCTCTAGTGAAGTCACGGTTATGTGGTGGCTGTTTGTTCTTCGTAAACAGAGGCACCCTCTGACTTTGCAAACATTCCTTATTACTGCCAATTTCTGTCCAACTCTATGCTGACAGCTTGTTGTTGAACCACCCATTGTCAAACATTTGTCATCAAACCTTCCATCACCGTGTTCTCTTGTATTAAGCTTTTATAGGTCAACAAATGTTTTATTGATCTTTCTCGATTCTTTTGCGTTGAACTTGAGGTGACCTGGTATTGCTGTGTATTGTTTTACAGGTTGTGTAGTAGCCATGTCCATGTCTTTTCTGTCAAGTACTGCAACATTACCTTATTTGAGGACATTGGCGTTGCAATGAGACTCCGTTGATGGCATACACGATTGTCGTAATCAGATAGGACAATATCTTTCGGCTATTGCCGGAACGCTGGCTAACAGCAACAGATTCATGGAGTTGGGGAAATCCGGCCTCCCTAAACCAAATTAACTCAACCACTGCTACAGGTTTAATTCGCCGTCTTGATGAAATACATTTGATTGGATTGGTGATTAGATTGGGACTTTGACAGCTTTGCCTTGACCGCATTGTTACATTTTGTTCTGAGGAATCCAATACATAATGTTTTCAAAGCGTTGTGCAAGTTGTGCAAGTCTGTGGACTGGCTGGTGTGTCTATCAGAATCATCTTGCAAATGTATTTCCTGCGAACATTTTTGTTTTAAAGTTTTTAAGTCTGTGTCAACAATATGTTACAATGAGGGTATGTCATATCAAACTTGTCCCTCAGAAACCCTCCATGCCCTCCAAATAGTTCTAAAAACATTTACTGGCTAACTTGACGACTTAGGCCAGTAACATCTTACAACATACTGTATATATGAACAAGCACGTTGAAAGTTAAAGGGTTAGGGTTAGGGTTAGGGTTAACCCTAACCCTAACCCTTACTCCCTAACCGTAACCCTGACCCTAACCCCGGAAGTTGACAGATTTACCTTTAGGTCTACCTATTTTAAATAAATACAATTATATTGTTGTTTTTTATTTGATCCAAATCTTGTCGACCATTCATGGCCTATGACACAAATGCATGATATTGATTTTTGCAGACAGGAACCTGGCAGAATTACTCTGTTGGTAGGATGATGCATTGCCACTGTCCTTCTAACATGACAAGCAGTCCTAGGTTAAATGGCTTTTCCCACATCCCTGTTATGTTTCCATTACAGTCTACGACTACTGAGGTAGACTTATTGACCAGCTCTTATGGTCATTACTCAACAGGGGGGTAGTTTGCTGTGATTGATACCAACTTCAATCTAAGACCTCTCTCCAAATCCTATCGCTAGTTTTATGGCTTTGTGTGGGCTTCATTAATGTCCGTATTTATGACAATATAATTAGAGTTGAGGAAAGGCAACGGACTACCTTCATTCCACCATACTGGGAAAGTCAATAATACAAGCCAAACAACTTCTCTCACAACAGAGCCCGGCATAAAAATCTATATGCTCTGCAGCGCTGTCTTTATTGCGCTGTTTTAGTTCGGCCTGGCTGATTTGTTAGTGTTTTTCTTTCCACTTTTAACTAATCCCTTGGAATTGATTAAGAAAATCAAGCGTACCACTCAGCCTCCCCAAACACTGTGGGATGTAGCCATGTCTCTAGTCAGTCACTAGTCTTTCCTAGCGTCAGGAGCAAGACCTCGTTGCCAATGACCTACTCTGTCCTTTGTTTAGTGCTCCACCTCATGTTTACAGAATCTCCCAAGTAAAACGGCAACCACTCTGACCGCCACGCCTGTAGTTATTTGTGTGCAGCAGGCCATTTGGGAATATAACATTAGATTGCTTTCTCGGAAAATAATTCAGCAAGGTAGCCTACTGGGCTTTTCAACCTGCATCTCTCAGCTAGGATATCATGTGTTTACAAAGAGAGTGTAGTTCTTTTTGTGCACATAAATACAATCTATTGTAGGAATCATTGATCTTTTTTTTAATTAAAACAAAACCAAAAAACATTGGGAAAGTTGGCTTTGCAACAGAGAAGGACTCAATGCTCAACTTTCATTCTTATCACTTCTGCTTTTAATAGATAACACAGGTCTGAAGTGTTTAACATTACAACGCAATTTCTTTTTTTCTTGTAGATATTTGAGATATCTTTTTAGCTTTAATGCTGAACTTTGTCAGGCCCATTAAGTCTGTGCTGAGCTGGTGGTGTTACGTTCCTGCTCCCTGTGAGGTAGAGCTTCAATGCAGAGTAACTATAGACCCTGGCTGTCAATGGGGCCATGATTGTCATTTGATGGGCGCTTTAGAAAGCACCATGAATTGTTGATGTCGGAGCATTCAGTGCAGCCCAGACATGAGTGTAAATAAGATGCAGGTGACTGGGACAAAGTTACAGGGTCATGCCGACTGCGAGAGGAAGGAGCTCTGTCTCATGTGGCATTGTCTCCATTTTTGTTTTAAATCAAGCCCAAACAAGATTGTCTCTGTCTCTCAATCCAATCATGTCTTTGGGTTGAGCAATGCAGCAAACGGTCTGCATTGTAGTTGGGGGGGGGGTTGGTGTAGCCTGTGTTAATCAGACCTGGGCAACATGTTGAGATGACAGCAGTCTAATGGCTTCCCTGACAGTACACAGGCCCAGGGACTGCTGTAATCACAACGAAATGTCAGACACCATAAGGCCTGGACTCCTAATGGCTCAAAATTAATATCTCCCTCCGCCTTAATTAACAAACGCCAAGCTTGCTTAAAATGTATTGATTGCCGCTTAAATGAGGGAGAGTGAGCCATCAAACTCAAAAGTGAAGAGAGGGCCCTAGAGTCACGTTGCTGATTGAACAGTTTTGTAGATAATAGGCGTGCGGGAGAATAGGAAACAACACCACTACTCGGCCCCTTTGCCTGACGCTACCCAATGAGGAAGAGCACGCTGATCCAGATGGATGGAGGTTAATTAAGCGAGCTAAGTTACGGTCGAATTAGATATTAATTATGATAAAGGTTACCAGAGTAAAAGGCATAGGCCATTAATCAACGCACTCAGCCAGACACTTCAGAGGCAGGAGTGTGGGTAACTGAATCCTTTTAAACTGAGGTGTCACGCACTGTACTGGCAACAAACGTACAATCGGGTGCAGGTAGAGATCCATACTCGGCTGAAATAAACAAGGCGTCCGAGGTCTGAGACAGAGCAAGCCAGAGGGAACTGGAGCGGCTCCCCCCAGGGACCCTGGGCTCCACCTGGCCTTCTGAGGAGATTAAATGTGAGCCACGGGTAGCTGGAAACGTAAACCAAGCTAAGCTCATCTCTGCACCCTAAATAAGGAAACCCTATCCCGTCGACTGAATGAACTGGTATCATAATTAAATCATCACAGCTTCGCTTTTACTGCGGCTGCAACCTTAACCGCGGCTGGAGAGGCGTAAGGGGAGCAGAGCTGTGCGGCGCTAGCGCTGACAGGACTCTAAAGGTGAACGCTGCCCTGACTCCTCCAGTGTGGCATAGGATGCTAAACTCGTGGCTGGCAGCTGCCCACCCAACACCTGCACAGGCCTTATCTGGATATCTCTGCTCTCAATGTGCTCAGTTACTGCTGCTTCACCCTTATTTACCGCAGGTCATCCCTTTACATCGTGCCTAGTGCCTTCGCTCAGGCAAAAACCCATCGCACGACTGTACCTGGTGTGTTTAGGATTCACAATATTCGATGGAACAGCCTCAGAAGTTCGCAGAAGAACTTCAGCACTTCTTCCCCTACCTCAATTAACCGTTTCGCTTCAGCATCGCTCTCCAATGCAGGAGCAAGCGCGGGAACGCGTTCGTCATTCAACGAGTGACCCACGCGGTTTGTGTCCTCTCTGTTTGCAGCCTCGGTGCGTTTATTAATTCCCCTCATGGGCTCATTGTACTAGATGTGTAATGAGTGTGACCCTCTCAGAGCTGATCCGGTCAGCGGAGGATATTAAGGAGGGTAGTTACAGTGCCAAGGCTTTAATTTGACCTCTGCCTGCCTCGTAGTCTGACGGGGTGACTGTGGCGGGCTGCCTGGCTGGTTTGGGCAGCTAGTGATGAATGAGTGCATTTGTTGGGGAGATTGTTACAGTTCTACACTAATTTAGGGGTCAACACAAGGAGCAAAATGGAGCAATTGAGGGTCTTGACAGAAGCTATTGAGCTTAAGAGAGAGCTCTTTTGACCACGTGGAGCCCTGGAGGCTAGAATCCCCTGTATTTCTTTTTCGTACTGTGTGTATACCAATGGTTGTCTTCATTGTTCCATTCACCCTTTTTTTGCCACGTAAAAAAAGTGAGATGTACGTCAATACGATGACGTGAATGAAACAGCACACCATTGGGATTTTTTTTCCAACTTGGCATATACTGCCCTCAATGTTACTTTCATGTTGCACCGTTGTCCCTTCTGAAATCCTAACCCTAACGCGGATTGTAATGGTGGTAATGTGCTTGGTTTATGACGTCTTTGGAGCTAGGGCCTGATGGCCCTTATACCGTGTTAATAATTCACCCATGCACCAGCTATCTTACCCCTCTCTGTGTCTGTCTGGCAGAAGTACAGACAGGTCGAAAGACACTAGTATGAGGGAAACTACCGAAGTTTCTGGGAATTGAAGGATATCACATGTATTTTTCCCGTTGTTGTACCTGTAATGAGAACATACTGAACATGGGTGTTAAAGGTTTTTGAAGTTATATTGCTCAGTGTAAACTAGAAGAAGACAAAAAAGACAAATATTGTGAATTTATATTGCATTATTTCTTTGTTATTATTCTGATTATCTACTGTTGCAATAGGCCTGGCTGAAGTATTAACCTCCTCTCATAATATATTATATTCACAACACATCATGGTAAGACATTATTTCTCTGGCATGTTTTGGTCCAAAGTCCTGTATACGTACCAATGATTTGAATTGAATGCATTAAATGGTCATTGCCTCTGCTTTGCCTTAGGGGACATGGTCAGCTGAGACTTTGGGGAAACACTTTAGGCCTATATCCATTTACACCTAAAGCCCATGGCCTGCGGATGTGGTGAGTAGTGAACAATGTTTGCGGGTTCTCT